>JPYR01000075.1:8951-71342 GCA_000775305.1 Belgica antarctica | reverse complement strand
CCAGCCTGATCTGACGACAGGCAGCCAAATGAATACTCTGGTTCCACGAGTCCAGTTGCTTCGTCGATGACTTCTTCAACGGCTGCGAAGCACTGGCCGCCAGCTCGCACCTCGCATGTGCCATTTTGTGTGTTGGGATCGGGGCAAGATCCGTCGCAAAAGCACGTAAGAACTGTAAAAAGATTAGATTGGTAATTACTAGGAATGAATTATTGAAGGGGCTTATTGAAAGGATGACATATCAAGTATAAAATTGAAAGGCGCACCAAGAAGGCGGGTAGGGTTTAAAAACAATTATCGTTTGATGATTGAACAGCCATAAAAACGTGCAAATTTCGTCGGTCTAGGTAAATATCAACATCCCATTGACATGATCACCATCCTCGAAGCAGAACCCACCACCCCAGATCCGTTCCCACTCTCAAAGTTCCCGATACATTTTGAAATCGCAGTGATTGCAAGATTTATGAACGGAAATTTTCGACACACACCTACATCAATAATCAATCGTTTGAAGTGTTATTTTTAGTTTTACAAGTCTTTTGATGTTTGTGTCGTATAAAAAAGTTGTGTAAGAGCGGAACTGATAAGAAATTCATGCTTGTTAATGTTATCGCAAACAGGTACATCTCAATTTTTTATTGCGCGTTTTAAATTTTAAGTCGTTGTAGGTTTGGTTGTTTAGTTTTATCGAAACATTCTGATGGGTTGATGTTTTCGTGAATTCAAGTACACACGAAAGCGACTGAAGCCAATAACTCTTACTTCGCTCTCGCTGATAAAACGTTGTTGACAAGTTTGCTTTCGAAAAATACAGAAACACCTTTTCTGATAACGTTATTTTTCCAGGAATGGGCAAACAAGCCAACAGCTCAAACGTAGAAAGCAATCGAAGTTTGATTTGTCAACGATTTTCCTTCGAAATCTCTGATCAAATAGGTAAAATATTAACATTTAAATAACCTAAGCATTTTTCGTTGTAAATTATAAGATTACAATGACGCGCTTCAAAGCCGGTTTGTGAAGGCACTTCTCGGATGATTTGAAATAGAAATCAAACAAGAAACCCCGCGTGATGGTTTATGTGGAAAAAAACGGGGCTTTGCATGTGTGCGTGCGATAAAGATTAGAGAATATCTCTTCAAGACCGAATTTTACATAATTTAAGATAAGCAGGTAAATGAAATTTTTAATTTCGGATCATAAAAGGTCGCCGCCAGTACTTGATATTCACAACCGAAGTTATGATGCCCGAAGATATTCATCTAAACGCCTTAAACCGTCTTCAAAAGACTGTCTTCGTGACGTGAACCCTTCAAAATATTCAAAGATTTTAAGAATTCGAGTTTGATTTTCTTGATAGGCTTCTTTCTTGAGATGGGCGTGTGCAGAAGGTGTGTGACAATGGAATATTCGAAGATCGACTTTTGAAACAATGAAGGTGTGATGGGCGAAGGGGTCAAGTGGTTGTCTATCAATTTTGACGGTTTAGGATTTAGAACTGTCGTTCATGTGATGTCTGCCAATCACAAGGGTTACCACAAGGGTGATCACAAGGGTAAGGAGTTTCAGAAACCACAAAGGTTTCTTTCTTTACAACGTGGGAGTGTCTGATAGCGTATATCTGATAAGAACTTCGGCTAGTTTTAGTAGTAGCTTTGAATCTTTGTAGGATTTCTTACGACCTAATACACAATGCTTTAGGTACACCAGGGTTTTATGGGTTGCAAAGTTGTATCAACCCTTAAGTCAGACATATTTAAAAGAACATCAAACTTGGATCAATACTTAAACAATTTCAAGTTCAAAACATTCTTAAGAGACATAACACCCAAACATCCCCGCTTAAGAATCCAAATCGATGCGGAAGGTGTTAAAAAATTATTGTGGTGTCATGAAGAATGAGAAGCACAGACAAACGCAAAGAGAAAGAACGAGAGACGACGACGTTCGTTAAGCTATTGTTTCTTCATTTGAATATAAGAATGATATGGAAGCATAAAGCTTGGACTTACCATGTGCCTTTTCCTTCTTTTTTCGGTTCTTCGGCGCCATGTCTGATCGCCTTTTCTGTTTGGATCCCCTCCTAGTCCTATCCTTCTCTTCAACAATCATATGGTTTATTGGAGGGTCTTAAAATCTCGGGTTTTATTTCGTCTGCTGCCGATTTTGTTTTCTTTTCTCGCCAAAAACTATCGCACTGTTAGGAACTCGCGTCGCTGTCTCGACACAATCAGCGAATTTAATTAATTTAAATTTAGAAATCTTTTCAATTTAAGCTCAATATGTGTGATTTAATTATAAATATGCTCCCTCTTGTCTCCGCACTGCGATTGTGTGCGTTGGTGGTGTTGAGTGTTCTTGACGTAATTCAATTAACTTCGAAAATATAATTTTCCACTTCCAGTCCACGCGCCTCGACTCACAAATTGTTTCTCTTTGGACTTCCCGTGGCAATTATTAACACTTTCCGATCAAATGGTTCGCCCCAGCTCGCCTATCAGATTATCAAGCAAACATCTTTTGCATACTAGTTCGTTCGTCAATGGCTCGATCGCTCTGTGGCTGTGTGTTTCACTCACTTCACGCTTGCATGTGTATAGATGAAATTTATTCTTTTATCTTTTTCGAGTCGAAGAAGAAAAAATTTATCTAAATATATCGTTTTACAGAAATTCGAAAAGCCTTCGTTCTAGTGACATGATGGAGAAAAGTTTATAAATGTCACTGGGCATTTGCGTTTCCACTCCTTGCTCGCGATATTTTCAAGCCAACTTTTCCTTCCACTCGCTGTGGCGCTTTGTTTTCGTGTCGATAAAACTGGTTTCGTGAATTATTAATTATCTTAAACGCTTCGATTTGTCGCACTTTTATAATCGCTGTTCGACGATCAACTGCACTTGCAGGCAGGCACTTGCTGTGTGATTAATCCCAGTGTGTTCGACCGCGAGACAAATATTGTTCGAGTCCGTTTTGCTGTGCGTTTTAAGCAAAATAAAGTAAAAAGTTGACGAAATCGTCACGTACACGTCTAGTATCGAGAAATTCTCTCAGTCGACTAACTTAAAAATAATCTCGTCTCGACTTACACACTGCACACCCCACACACAGTCACAAGTGATTGGACATATAAAAGCAGTCAATACATCGGTCGACGGCAGAGTTATTTAATAAACACCAACACACAGTCTGTTGTTTCAGCATAATACTCGAGCAAGTCGAAACGCGTAGGTACTCAAAGGCACAGGCGAGAGATTTTTTTCACAAATCTTTTTCGTCTTTTCCATCGTCTTTTCATACGCCTCGGACTAATGTATACAATACAAATCTAACGATCAAATCTCGAGGAAAGAAACGAAAACAAAGTCGAATGAATTATTTTCTTCTGCGAGTCATCTCGAGTTGGCTGTGATGCTTGCGTTGGTATTGAGAGTATGAAAAGATATTTTATGTTGGTTTCTTGTGCCTGCTTCTTTTAAATTGTGTATTTTCACAAATGTGTCTCGTATTATGCACTTTCGCAGCCTCCACGAAAATCCGTTTTCAACCTCAAACATGAGTTTTGCTGCTTTAACTATCTGTGACCAAAAATGTGTCCATAAATATCTCAAAGCGATTCAAAATTCTACTGAAACGTCGCTTGACACTTCAGCCAGCGTCGGAATGAAAATGCGATTATAAGAGTTGTTGAAGAACAGTTTTCTAAAGAAACTTTTCCATTCTCTCTCGAGGATCTTTAATCTTCTATTCATGCAGTTCATCTCTTTAGAATTTATTTCGTGCTTCAACAAAAATATAAAAAAATAAACTGTAGAACGACGAAGAAGAAGAAAAGAAAAGCAAAAGGCGATGGAACAGACAGTCGAAATAATTTACTCTTATTCATACAAAGCATCGTATTTTTGCCTGCCTGCTACACAAAAAAAGCGAGCGAAGAAAAGATTTTTCATAAGTGATGCCCGAGCCGATATTTCTACAGAAACTTCAACGGAATGGAAAGAAATATGGGAACAATCCCTTATTGCTTTTTTCTCCGTTCTTCTTTCACAGTTTCTTTCGTTTTCCTTTTTCTGAAAAAATATAAAATAACGAAAAGATCTTAAAAATTTATTCGAGATTTTCTTCCATGTCTGAGGAAAGGCGAACGTGATGGTATTAAAATGCGCAGAACAGAATTCTATGACGATTCCGATGACCGATTACCGAAAGTCGACGATCGCTAGTGGGATTCGTGGGATGTTTACGATTTTTGTGGGATTTAAGATGTGTTTTTATAAGGGGATGTGCGTGATCAAACGTTTTTCTGGTAATGTTTTAGATATTTTATGGTGTTTTGGTAAACCAAGATAAGAATGACGTTGAGTTTCGCGTGGTTCATCAAAACAGATGTTCATGCAAGGTACGTTAAATTTTGGTCAGTGATTAAAGGCACTTTAAGCAGATTCTATTCTTGTAGCCTGGTTCGATTGCACACTGACAGCTTGAATACTGTTTAGCGTACTTTTTGGTTTAAAGCATTAGCCGCAAATTAATTATCTGCTAGTTCATAACCTCAAAAACACCTTTTTATGACTTTTAACTTAAAATTTGTGCATAAAAACTTGACACACTTGAACCTTGACTGTCATATTTGTTTTCTTACAAAAAACCTTCTAGAATCTCTCAAACAAACCTCCAATCAAGTTAAATCATTCCAACCTGCCACTCACTAGTTCCCCGGTTCCAGAAACCCTAAACCAACGAATAAGGAACCAAGAACACAAGAAAGAAGGAAAAGGAATGAAGAAAACGAAAAATAATAAAGGTTAACACTGAAGTGTGAAAATTGATGCAAAAAGTATGAATTAAAGTTTCAAAAGGGAAAAGAAGCCTGCAAGATAAAAGGAACGAATGCCGTGGACAGCAAATGCCTTTGACGGGCTTGCAAATAACGCAACACATAACATTTCTTGTAATACGCATAATTGAATTTTCTCTTTTTTGCCTCGAAAAGGCAGCTAAATTCTTAAATCACACCAAAAGCATCTTTAAATGCTTAACAATTGAGAATTTATTGCTCGAAGAGCGGAAAAAATTGAAGAAAATTAAAATTCAACATGGAAATGTACTTTTCAAGGAATTCTCGAAGGGTTCAGATTTAAACTCGCCATTAATTCGACATGACGAGAAATGCACAAGAAACAGACGTGCCTGCCAACATCAAAGATCGATCCAAAGCGTTAGAATAAACACCTTTTCGAATCCAATTTAAATGATCACCTTCGAGAGGATTGCAATCTGGAAATCTCTCCACTCAAGTTTTGTTCTGGGCTTTGCGGTTATGCTGCATTAAAATTGAATAACTGCCTAATGATGGTGTAAAGATCATCCAATTATAGGATTTAAGGCTATAAATGCCGGGGTGTGTTAGTAGGAAGTTCTTAGCTTGTTGCGTTTTTAGTGGACAGTTTGACGACAAACGCTTTGGTGGGATTAAAACAACACGTGGGGACTGTGCAGCAGTGATTTGGGAAAGGAGATTGAAAGAATCCACACTTTTCTGTCAAAATCTGGTTCGAAGATCACCAGTTGTTCTTAGCTTAAAGTTTTAAGTGTCAAACCCTATTTCAAAAGGCTTAAATGGCAAAACTTTAAACGGAAAGTTTGAATTTCCATAAAAATTGTGATTTTCTGTTACATTTTGCCCTTCCTTTATCATCACTGCCTCGATACCACTAGCAAATTGACCAAAATCCGTTCAACTTTCAAGTTTTTCTTTGAAATCAGATGCCAGATGTTCCCAGCTTGCTATGTTATCGGATATCTGCCTACGTAGCCCCCAAAACTCCCCAAAATTTTAATCACGATAAATGTCACGCTAATTTAGCTAATCCTGCAGTTTTTATGCCCATTATGGAAATTTCAAAGATAAAAATTCAAATTTCCAAATAAAAACTTTGCTAATCAACGAGTTTATGTCAGATTTATGCTGTCGACTCCAACGGCGGAGAGAAATCACTCGAAGTGATGACCCTTGTCAGATTACTGGAGCTGGCTTTCGATGGCTTACATGACCGAGGCATTTTGACCCTTTCCGATATCATCTCTGTGGTTGCTTGTCGAACAAATTGAAAACGATTGAGGCAACAACATAAAATCCCATTTGCGGCGACGTCGACAACAGAATTGATCAGCAACACCAATCGCTTTTCAAATGACTTTTCCAATTCCAATGAGCCATGTCTTCAGTGAAAAGAGTCGAAAATTTATTCTTTTCAGCCTTCAAATTTGAATTTCATTTAATGATCTCAGGTGATGTTTCATTACTCTTTCTCACTTCGTTTCTCATTATTCAAAACATCCGTTCTCGGGTCTTCCCTTCGCGTTTAATTCTCCAAAGTGAGAAAACATTTAAAGAAAAAAGCTTATAAAAAATTCAATTCGACGTGGTTTCTTTAGAATTTAAATAAAATAAGATTTTTTTTCTCCAGATTTGAACAGATCGAATCGAATGAAAAGATTTTATTGATCGCTGCCCATTGACCTAAGAACCATTTGTTGGATTTTCTTCACGAAAATATTTTCTAACCCGAGAAATGATTTACCGAAACAGACAAAAGGCGACTTCGACTGTGTAAAATCAATTATTTTGATGAATAAAGGTTGAATGGGGTATGAAGTGCAACGTATTAAGCTTTTGAATCCAAATCTCAGATGTTGTGTTGTGTCTTTCCCCGAAATGGGTTTCTTTTTCTTTTAAACTCCAAGAAAGTGTCAAAAGATCCGTTTTTAGAAGCGTCTCAACACGATTTGTATTCATTCAGAGATCATTATGGCTTTTTATTATTATTTTCGTTTTTAAAGTTCATTCTGAGCCATAATATTTCTACGAAAGAAGTAAAGATCCAATCATACGTAAGTTTCCAATCTAGTGGGTCATAACTCATTCTGAATATTCCAACGAACAAAAAGAAATAGAATCGAGAAGAAAACAACACAAAAACTTGTGGGCCGTCCATAAATTATGGCAGTTATGGTGCTCTGGGCTTGGTAGGATGTAGAGTGGAAAGATTTTGAGAAGAAAATGGACTGATTTTGGATGTCTAAAGTTATCTGATTCTGTGTTTCTTATTTTTTTTGAAAACCAAACTTTAATTTGTGCAAACTTATTGTCACAAGATCGTTCTTTGACTGTTTAGCAACCATGATTAGAATAGGTGATGGAATGACATAGTTTGTTGTAGAGTTATGTTAAACCATCAAAGCAGCGTGGTTTATCATAACATGATTTTTTCGATTGGCTTATGATAGACGCATGATCGTTAGGTGTCATGAATACAGCGAAAAAATATTAGAAAAAAGCACTTATGTTTCAAAGACTGCTTGATTTACTTGATCTTGATTGAAGTCTAGTCAATAACACCGATCAAAGAACAACAATAACTTTAAAAGGATAAAAAAAACAACCTCAAAATGATGACTACTATACAAAAGGCTACGTAGAAGCCAACAAAAGGTTAATCATAACTTAAAAAAATAAAACATAGGCCTGCAATGTTCTACAACTTCAACTCAAACCTCAAAGTTTTAAAGAAGCAATGACAACACCAAAGGATCTCATCATAACCTTAAAAAGTTCAATAGTAACCTTAAAAATAATCAATCATAACCTCTTAAATCTAATTGTAACCTCAAAACCCAGTTTTCAACCTCAAACCACCAACAACACTGCCGCACTGCCCCCTCAAACGCAAACCAACATCATAAACCGGTGTAGGAAGGAGAAACACGGAATACTGATTTGGTGTTACTTGATTGGAAAAAATTAAATACATTTGAGAGTCTTATTTTTACTTAACAATGCTTTAACATATGGAAAGACAGATGAGGCATGAGAGGAGAATATATGAACTATACAAAGGCTTTACAGAGAAAACTGGTTTGTGTTGTGTTTCGTTTTGGAGTATTTCGTTGAGCGAGATCAAAATCCAAAGCGCGAAATATCTCGTCTCGTTCTTGGCTTCTCCTTTTTCTCGAAAAACATTTTTCTTTTCGGGTGTTAGGTTCATTATTTTCTTGACACTTTTATTCTCTCGTTGCTTGAGCCGAGCCCGAGAAAAGAAAATAAACCGAGAATGAAGAATTGATTTCCAAGCGAAGACAAAAACAAATTCTGATTGGAATTAAAATTCAACAGTATTCTGATTTCTATCGGCTTAAACTTTTCGAGAAACCTTTTGTGTTGCTGCTGGGCTGTTAGCGGGAACAAAAGAGATTCAAATCCTGTTTCAATGCATTGTAAATTGTTTTTACTAGAAAGGAATATCAATTGCTTTCTGTTCACATAGCGAAAACGCTTTTTCTCTCGAATTGTTCATTGACACATGCTGCAGTATTCGTACTTTTTTTTGCATCTGATAGCTTTAAGAAGCGACGAGAAACGTAACTTTAACAAACTGTCGCTGAGATGAAACGATATCAGAAGCGAGCAATCTCGGCTTGGACAGCACACCTTTTTGGAAAAATCAAATCTTCGAATTAACGTTCGCCGTACGAAGAAGGCATCAAATTAAATTAAGTTAATGTCGGGCGGCAATTTGGTGCTGTTTCTTGTGGTCTTCTGGAGTCGAAACTATTTTCTGTTATCCACAACTTTTTTTAACTTTTTGTGAACGTATTGATTATGCGAATAAATTAAGCGTGGAAAACTGGTTCTCGGGTCGCACAACATCGCAGCCGCTTGATGTCTACATGTCTGGAAAGTAGTTAATGTACGTAGCCGATACGAAAAGACATTTTCCCACAGTTCTTCCAAATGTGGATAGTAGAATCTACTTTTAAGTTCATGATAATTGAAAGCAGGCACGATGAGAAAATAAACAATCTAGTTCGTTGCAATTTTCAACCGCATCGACGATCGCCGAGATCGATGCATCGCAGAAACTCCACTCGGTCACGCTCAACACAACTAGCACTAAAATTTACTAGAATTTCTCGCTCAAACGTTTTTCCAAGGAAATATTCGTTGATATCCAATCAATTCTACGGGGAATCGGAACCCATTAAAGCGTCATCGGACAGATTCAAGTTTCGGAGATGTTGGCTTGGAGATTCAAGACGTGTTTGCTTTGTGACTGGTTGTTTGAACAATATTCGCGCTTAAATGAAGTTATTTCTCGTTATTTCGTCGTATATTCCTTAATAGTACTGTTGACACTTATCTGCGAGTCTTAAAATCTTCTTTAATCACACAAAAAACAACTCATGTTGACATTGTCTCTGATTTCATCGCAATATCTGCTTGACTTGAAACTGGAACATATCTCAAGGTTCGGCCACGACGTGCAAAACATGACGCTTTGGAACATTCTTGACTCGCATCTCTCATATGGGGATCATCGCTGGAATGTTGAATTTGAGTAGAAAGCAAAGATTTTGATGTTTGTCCTTACTATTTGTTCACACTCTTCAATTAGTTTTTCAACATTTGTGTCACTATCTGAACCGTAGAAACCAGAAAATGATGTTTTGTTGATTTCACCATCCACGACGGCACCGGATTTTTCATACATATGTACATGTCCATCTACAGCAGTCTCAATCATTTTCGTTTGCTGGATGTTCGTCGTTGCAAGTTTTGGAACAGCTTTTGTAGGCCGCAAATACTTTTTCAAGATTTTGTTGCATCCACAGTAGCCAAACACGGTTCTCGTTGTCAATAAATCTTTGAATTCATCGGAAATTTCTGCAAAAACCTGAACGAAGATTTGAAAAATATGTTTTTTTTGGCATTTAAGTCAATTACCAGGCAGGACAATATGCTTAGAACCAGCAACGTTGAACGCATTTTAGTTACAAAAGTTTCAAATAAAAACTTCAAATCAATGCTAGCAAAACTTGTTGGCATTAAAACATTACCTGTGTCATCAAACTTTGTAGTTCCATATTTAAAACAACTTGTGAAAATGTAAATTGAACTTGTAAATTGAAAAAATTCAAGAAAAGTTAAATTTATATAATTTTAAACTGACAGTTTCTTTCATGAACTTTCAATGGCTATGCTTAAGATTCATACAAGTTTCCAAACTAATCCACGATGTGCAATAAATGATTTCTTTCAAAATTCTTGGCTGGCACAAATCAAACGCCTGATCAGCGACTGGAAAATAAAATTCCAAAATTATTGAAAGTTGACGAGCTAAATAAGTTGCTTGGGTCGGTCCCCCATTAAATTCTCGCAAAATCAAATCCTACTCAGATTGATTGTACCTTGATTATACAAGTCCATTTGCAGCAAAAGCCGAAAGCAGATCTCGTGGTAAACTCGTCGTAAATTCTTCCGAAATCGGTTCTGAAAGTTTCAGTTTTCGTGTCGTCCTGGTTTTCTGAGGTCTACGTGCTCCAACTGAACAGAGAAGAAAGTTAATAGCACAAGTTTGAAAATCATGTTGATGATTGAAACTTCTAGTTAGGAATAAATTTTCAGAAAATTCACTGGCTATGCTAAATTTTACAGTATATTGATACATTTCCTTGAACACAAAGCTTTTACGGAGTTTTCTTTGTCTTTGAAGGCTTTTATGGCTTTACGGATTTAAGTGAAACAAAATGTTCTTGGTTCAATCACAAGCAAGCAGTGTTATCCAGTGGATAAGTCATAATTTCGTTTTGAATGTACATGAAAAGCTTCAGCTGCTAAATTCAGCGGAAAATGTGCAAGTTTTCATCTTACTGAGCTTTTGAAAAGTTCAACCGACCGATGTCTTCATTTTCATCTCACAGCTTTCAGATCCTGTAACAAATTTCAGCTTCAAAGAGCGAAGAATTCGCAAATCTTTTGATGGATTTCAGATAGTTTTATTGTTTCGAAATCAAAAGACGCCTCGAACACGCCTATTAATCAAATCATTTACTTCTTGACGACCTTCTTGGGTCCAGTTGGGGCTCCGGCGGATTTTGGTGCGGGTTTCTTGTCCGAAGCTTTCTTGTCGCCGGTCTTCTTGTCTGTAGCTTTCTTGTCGCCCTTGCCTCCCTTTGAAGCTGCTGCTGGAGTCTTAGCGGCTGGCTTGGCTGCTGGCTTGACGACCTTGACGGGACGAACAACCTTCACTGTCGAGGCTTGTGCTGCCTTCAGCACTTTCACGACCTTCTGTTCGTCGATGAGGAATGCTCGGATGATGCGCTCGCGCAAGCATCTGTGGCACAAAACACCTCCGAATGTACGTGAAACGGACTTAAGACGACGCGACATGCGTGGTCGCTCGCTTGGTCGTGTTGGGGTGATTCCCTTCAACTTCTCCTTGCACTGGCCGCATTTTGGGACGGTGCGTGGCTTCTTCACGTACAAGTAGACAAGGCGACCACCGGGAGTGCGTACACTAAAATGAAAATTTTATTATATAAATGAAAGTTTTGTTAATCGTGGGAAAGAGTCGTGACTTACATTCGGCGCTTGTTTGACTTGGTGTTGTAAGACAACCGTCTGCGCAGAGTCAATCTTTGAACCATCTTGATGAATCTGGATTTGAAGGAGAACACGAATTAGTTTTGTTTACCTTTTTGCATGCTTTTGAAAGTATTTTGAAGTGCTTTGGAATGGAAACTTGATTTTGATCATACTCGGTAGTTAAACCATAGTGTTATTTGTGTACGGGTTGCTAGACCAGGTTCGCTGTTGTGATTTTAAGATCAAGAATAGTGAAATCTTAACCTTAAAACATGTACACACAACGAGAATATTTTTGACACTGATTTTTGGCTTGCAGAACTGTTATCTAGGTCGTCCTTAATGGCCAGCGCAAGGACAGCTGCCCTACGAATAAGTTAGAACCACTCCCGTCTTATCAAGTCATTCCAAACACTGTCATTTTATTAAATTGTCTGAAAATTCACCTACCGATTTGAGGATTCGGATGAAAAGGGAGATTCAAGTGCGCAACGTCGACGGACTGCGATTATTCTGAAAGTTTTACGGAACAACCCACAGATGGCACAAGAAGACATAGCATGTGTGACTTCTTCGACAAAGCATAATTGATTGTGAAGCTGATAGAAGAAGTTTTAAAGTCTGGATGCATGTTTTCTCTGACATAAATTTACTTCAATTCAAAAGAAGCAGCAAAAATTCAAGTCGTCAGTCCTTTTTATCTACGAGAACTCTGCCTTGGCCTTGATAAAGCTCAAAAAGATTTGGTTCAGCTTGTTCAACTGAATCATTTGCAGCTCGAAAACTGCGATCAAAAGTTAACTTAAAGACGTTGTGGTCAAGATCAGGAATACCGTGTTTTCGTGGAATCTTGGCTCGTGGCTCATCCAGGTCGACCGGCTGACCGTTCAGTCGCTTGCCTTGTCCTTTAAAAGCATAGAAAGTTTTATCTCCGCAGTCAGCGATGTCCGAGTGATCAACTTCCATCGTTTCTTCAACAGCTGCCACGAGCTCAGGTTCGACGTATCCAATCGGGGCCACAAATTCTACCTTAAAAAGGTTCAATTAATGATGAATTGTAATAATTTTCAAGCAACAATCTCACTTCCATGTCGCAATCGATGATCATCACAGCAGGCCCTGGTTTGGTCTCCAGCATACAGAGTTTGTAGATCTTGTTGTTGTAGTTCAACAGCACAATATCCCCAGTCGTGATGCAAGTGAAGTTTCTGAGACGGTTTTCCAGCATGGCCTTTGGATTGCTGATTTTCAAGAAGTCGACGCTCTGTGCCTGCATTTTTGCAAAAGTTGCAACTGGCAATAAGACTTGTTGGATTGTCGCAAAAGTTCCTTCCTTCAACTGCAACCGCTGCATCATCCATTGAGGGAGATATGCACGACCCTCTTCGGCTATGAATTCTAGCACTCCAACATGTGTCTGCGCCATTTGCTTCATGTTGGTTATCTTGAACGTCATTGGGAAAGCAGCTTTCATTTTAAGAAGCTTTTCTAAAGTGGATTGTGGCAATATAACTGCAAACAGTGGTTCATTTATCAGCGGCAATTGTGATGGAAGAAAACTTGAGAAACAAACTTTTTCCACCGTTTTCGACTTCGGGTCGATCCCTGCCTGGAAGCTTCGTCAGAGGGTAACAGAGGAAACGACTCTTGAAAAACACCATCCTGACAATTAAATTTGTTTCAGTGACTCAGAGATCAATTGACCCGAATGAATCTGCGGCTACAGCTTTGAATTTTGCACAATTTTGAGTCTCTAAATCTTTTAGAAAATTCGAGTGCTTTTCTCGACAACTAAAAATACTTTTTGAGATTGACATTCAAAGATAGTTCGATGAAATTTTTAATTAAGAAGTTTTTATTCCAGTGAAAAACTCAATTTTTACAGCGATCCATCTGCGATCATTTTTTTACAATTTTCGATGTTGCCAGCTTGCAATTCCAAATACAATTCGAGCAGCTTCAAACGGGGGATGATAATTGGATGACGGAACAGCATTTGGAGTCTCGCGCGTGCCAAGTCGTAGTCACCGAGAATGACCAGGGAGACGATCAGGTTGAAGCCGATGATTGCGTGCGCCTTCTCGAGTGTGTTCATGTCTGGCGAAGAGCAGATTGAGAAATCATAATCCGTTAGCTCGTTGATGATCTTCTGATCGAGGAAGGCAATCGCTTCGGGAACCCTTTCGAGAGAGATGCAAGCTTCAGCTGCGTACAGAATTCCGAGCATTTTAGCGGTGTCCGGCAAGTTCTCCATCTTGAGCATCTCCTTCGCGTACTGC
The DNA here is from genome assembly GCA_000775305.1 of Belgica antarctica. NCBI lineage: Eukaryota > Metazoa > Arthropoda > Insecta > Diptera > Chironomidae > Belgica > Belgica antarctica. The sequence goes on along the minus strand of JPYR01000075.1, from coordinate 57,638 downwards.
AGGGCCGGAGTGTAGTCTCCGAGTGTCAGCGCAACGTAACTGGAGGCAGTCAGGATGTGCAGGCGGAGTTTTTCAATCGCAACTTTTGTCAGCGGCTTCGAAGGGTTGCACGGAATGCTTTCGTTGACCTTGTTCCAGTTGTTGCCGAACATCCCAAAAGTCTCGTTCTTGCTAGTCGTTCCTTTGTCACCGTCGAAATCGAAGGCGCTGGCGATCTGCGAGTAGTAATTGATGAGAGTCAGTGCATTACGCAAGCACAGCGATGCGAACTCTAGATTTGGGCTAGGAATTGCCGACGATCCTGGCTCGTCGTTCAAGTTCTTCTGCGGTGTCGGCGTGATTATGAACTTCCGGTGCATTCCGCTTCCGATGACCGACGAGATGATGTTCTTGTTCTGTAGCTCCTGTTCCTTCAACAACTGCTTGTGAACCATGCAACAAGCCTCCGCCAGTCTCAGCCAAAGCTTCGGATTCTTGTGATAGACATTCAACGGCACCAACAGACAGTCGAACGCATCTCGAGGTCGCTGCAAGTACAGCAAAGCGATGCCGAGGTTGTAAAGAATGTCTTGACGCTTGGTGGCTCCGACGCAGTGCAGTGGCAGCTGGTTCCCAAATTCCTTCTTGCAAGCCTCGGTTGCCTTCTGGTCAAAGATAAGCGCTTGCTGGAAGAACCGAACGGCAAGTGCAAAGTGCTTCACACTGAAGTGAATCAAGCCCATGTTGTTGGCGATGCAGACGTTCTGGTCTTCGCCGTCTTTTTGCACAGTGATGAGCTCGTTCTTAAACTTCTTTGCCAGTACACGAGAAGCCATTTGGAAGTCATTGCCGAGGTAGAACTGGTGAGCTTTCAGGATTGAGAAGTTAGAAGTCTCATCCAAGGGAATTATGGCGTTCTTCCCATTGAGAAGATGCGATCGGATTAGAACCAGTCTGAAGAGATTCCTAAAAGCGGCTTGTTCTTCATCGACGACTTCCTTTTCCTTCTCAAGTTCAGGCTCCAACATGTCATCAGGCATCAGAATGTCGTCGTTGTTCAAGTCGAGACGTGTTTGCAGCATGTCGATGAGCTGATCGGCCTTTCGGGCCTGGTTTGTGTCCAGCAGCAAGCAGGCTGTCAAGAGTCCGACCTTCTCAAGGAACTTGTTTTCCAATTGATCGACGTGCTGCAGAATTCCCTTCATGATTTTCAGGGCGGAGTACGGTTGCTTCATGTGGAAAAGCAGCACAGCTTGGTTGTAGTAGATCGGGCACAGGTTTGAGTGCTTGATATCGATGACCCGAGTGTCTGTGGACAGATCCGGGTTCTGCAACGACGTCAGTGCCTTCCGGAACTGCTCGCATTTCTTCAAGTCGCTTTTGTAAAACTCACAGACGGACTTGTTGTGCGCAACTCGGAGAGGATCCAGTGTCGATGAAAGCTTGTCGAGTTTCAGGAGGATGACTTGGTAGTTTTTCCTAAAATGTAAATTGGAATTGAGGAAGTTACGAAGAAGAACTTTGAGAACGCCGAATGTCCTACTTTTTGAAGTCTGACTCGATTTGCGAAAGAATCTCGCGGTCTTGTTCGCTCACGGCATTCGCCTTCTCAGCCATGGTGCGTGATGAGCTGTGTGTTCGGTTCACTCCTTGATTAACGTGTAAATTCGATGAATTCGCGGTGTTGTCCTTCAAATCTTCGCAAATCTCTGTTTACACCTTGTTCACGCATCCCCCGCTTGGAGCCGCTTACCCTGCAACCTTGAAATTTTCATAATCACCGAAAAATTGGCCATTAGAACATCAGCGAATGTCAATGATTGCCCTCCTCACACCCAACGCCAAAATGTCCTTCAACTTTCAACTATTTTATTTTGTTCCCGGAGCGACGTTGACGTGCTAGTAGACAAAATAAGTTTCTATTCGCTATTTTGTTTATTTCTTCTGCAACTGGGGCGAACTCAAGGAACAGTCCTCTAAACAACTTAAGATTGACTTCCCGGAAAATTATAATTAATGCGGGCTGCGTTTACTCTAAGTCGTCGTTTGTGCTTTCGGCGAGCTTCAAACCAGCCGGTGCTGATTGTGTTGAGACTTCCGACTGGAACTCGCGCATACGATGAATGAGAAGTGTGAACACCTCCGCGGGAAGGGTTTGTTGAAGCACTTGTAACAGCTGGGTCGGCTGGCCGCAAACGATGACAGCGTTGGCAAGATGTTCGACTCCGTTCTGGATGTCGCCCTGAGAGATCAAAGCTTCACCCATCTGAATCTCATGGAGGAAGTAACGCTGCACGGCCTCGTGATCGGTGAGCTACAATCAGAACAAGACAATCCAGTCAAGGACACAGTAATCGATGATGGGATGCGCTACTTACATCAGGGATTTTGCTTTTTCCTTTCTTTGACTTTTTGTTATCGCGGTCCTGGCGCTTGTCGTGCAACTTCTTCTTGAAGTCTTTGGTTGCACGACGCTTATGGTCGAAGTAAATGCAGTAGCCAAGGAACAGCGCGCTTGCTACTCCCACAGCCACGGTTGTTTTGCTAACGTTACTCAGGCTGTCCATGATTCTCTCTTTTGGTTAAATAGCTGTTCAAATTCCGATCAAACGATGTTGTCAACGATTCCTACGAGTTGGGCTCAACTTTGACTCCGATACTGTGCGGTTTACGTGATTTACAAGGGCTTTGAAGCGGTAAAAATAAATTGAATCACTGAAAATTTGTAATCACGTTGATCCCCGATGAACTTCACAAATCCCACACGCGATTGAGGAACACAATAATCGATGATTGCGCAAGTTTTGCCGAGCCCTGACTAGTGAACGGGTAAAAAGCTAGTGATTACTCACCAAAACAAGAAAAATGGGGCTGCTAGAGGATTACGAGAAGCAATATTCCATCCTGACTGCGGAAGTCACCAGCAGCATAGGGAGACTCAACGTTGCCACGTCAGCAGGTGAGTTTCGGGCCCGAGAACCCGCCACAGCAATATGTTTTGTTTTCATTGTCTCAATATTTTTTTAGATGTTCGGCGGAACCTGATAGTGGAAATAAACAGAGGCATCGATGAGTCGCAGGAGATACTCGAGCAGATTGGGTTGGAGATTAGCCAGAACTACGACGCACCAGACCACATAAAGAGCAGCCAGAATACAAGACTTAAGTCTTATTCAGCAGAGTTGAAGAGGCTGGAAGACGAGTACAACAGAAGCAAGACTAAGTCGACGATGATGAACAACCTCGATGACTCTTCATTGGACGACTTCGACATCACGGAAGACCAGAAGCGGTCGCTTCTAGACAACTCTGAGCGAATCGAGCGAACCGGTCACAACTTGGATCACGCTTACAGGGTGGCCGTTGAAACGGAAGAAATCGGCACACACGTCCTGCTCAACTTATCCAGCCAGCGAGAATCCATTCAAAGAACACGAAACCGCATGCGAGAAACCAATGCGGACCTGGGTCGATCAGCCCGCGTCATGAACTCAATGATAATGCGTTCGTTGCGTGATAAGTTCGCTCTGTACATCGTCGGCGTTGTGTTTGTAGCCGCCGTTGCGCTGACCCTCTACTTCACTCTGAAACACTGAGCACAGCTTTATACGTTTTAAGTGTCTGACCATGCCGCATTTTCCATTAGTCAAGCGTCTATTAATTTAATTTACAAACCAAATAAAAACAAATCCCTATTTAAGAGTCACCAAAATGTGAATGTTTCTTTGTTTGGGTGGCTTTTACGTGAGCTTTAATCGATTTTTGCTGCTCATACACTTGCTATTTTATTTCGCGAGGGTGAATTTTCATAACGCAATGCTTAGAAGTTTGCAGAAAATGTGTTCAAAAGTCAGAATCCACAATCACACTTGAAATCCACCTATGCGGAGGCTCTATCGCCTGTCAGACCTGCAAATCTTCAAACGTCTTGACACTGACATTGCCTTCCTCGAAAAATCATGCCAGCACAAATCAAGCCGCAAAAAAGCAGTGAAACAAATCCACAAATTTCACTCGCACGTCTCAACAGTCACTCAAAATCGCGCCGTTTGAGAAGTGAAGAGCTTTCTTGCCGAATCGGCTTGAGTAAACAAAAGGAATTATTCAAATTAATGCACAAACAAATGTTGGTTGAGATCTGTATCAAAATATTTGTATTTCCTACAACTCTGGAATTTTTCATTCGGTCGTTAACATGACAGACTGGGAACTTCAGCAAATGTTTCTCTCGACAAGTTCAAAGTTTTCTAAATTTTATTCCAAATCGATTCAAATCAACTGAACATCAAATCCTTTTGTAAGAAATCACTAGAAACACTTGAAGTCGTTGCAGCTCAACAATGCCGTGGGACTGAGTGTAGAAAAGAGAGAGTTTCAAGGTTCGACAACACCACCACCAACGGATTGATTCGTTCACAACACGAATATCATTGTAAACAGGGTCACAAAGCAAATCCGCGCGATTTTATATGTGGCCGTTGTAGCAATGTGCCCAGTTGGCTTCAACACTTCAGCGCATTCGGTCCAAAAAGTTTTGTTAATCGTCGATCAACGCTTTTGATTACAAATGTCAAGCGCATCTTGAACGCTTCTTGGCCAAAGTGAAGGAGTTACAACGCCAACTTTCGAAGAAAGTGAAAAGAAGCCACAGTTGGTTTTTACTGCTCGGGTTTCGACGAAAAATAAATTAAATAAATTGTGAAAAGTAAAAGTCTATTGACTCATCGATACATCAAACAACATGGAAAGACTTTTCTTCACCATCATTTTTCTTTCTTCGTCTTCGCTAATAAGTAAGACGATTCCGTTGATTAGGCCGATTAGTTGTGTAACCATAAGTGTTTGTCTGATAAAATATCTGATTAACTTTAACCAAGCATCGCGAATGACTGCAATGAAGTTTGCGCCAAAAGTGTGGAATTTTTATTGATCCCTTGTTGCAGTTTGTCACATTTATGCATGAACTTGTTCCTAATGTTCACCTGTGTTGGTTGTACATTCAAATCTGGTTCAGCTAGTTCCAGTTGTATTTCAGCAACTCTGAAGTTTCTGATCAGCAAACACTTTGACCACCTAATGTTTGTCTAGCGCTCAACACACCGCCACTAGGGACAACATAAATAGTCGCATGCCATAAATCGGCAAATATTCCACTATTAACGAAAGTGCAAGTTGCGAGATCACACCTATGGATAGCACAAACATAGCCTTTGAATGTTTTTTTGTCTGTTAATTGCTTTATTGTTTCTTTCAAAGTTTCACAAGCTTTCATTGTGCCACAAGAAGTGCCATCGCTGTTATCGTTAGTCTACTCAAATATTCCGCCAATTAAGAAAGGTAAATAATGCTTCCTTGACTGAATCGATGTATCTAAGTCCGAAATGGTTATTTAATGACGTAACCGTGATTGCTTGCGTGTGAACAGGAACTGACTCGAGAATAGGCTTTGGTTACCGATTCGGAGATCATGCAGACTTCCAGGTGCAATTTGAGTTAGGCCCGCAGAAAGAAACGCAAGCGATTGGAACTGGTTCCACCAACAAGCGTGCCATCAGTGCTGCAGACAGCTTCAAGGCAGAACGAGAAGCCAATAGACAAATAGAGAGACAAGCTTTAAAGGAAAAGGTTTGTTCTGAATAATTAAAGTGTTTTCTTAAGGGATTGGATTGAATTACGTGCTATCGTGCAAGAACCAATTGAAAAGAAACGATAAATTGCTGCTTCAAAATGACTAAAACCATTTATAGACGGAACTGTAGCATGTGATAATTGGAAAGGTCGAAAACCTTTAGAAAACGTGGTGCAATTTACAAGCACAAAAACCACGTCGTTTAGCACATCTCGCATCGGTGCTGATGTTATGCATCTCGTTGCTTCTAGCTTGTATAATTTGTAATTTCCGCCCATATTTAATTCACTCTCATTTTCTAGGCCAAACAAGGTTCTTGGCTACAGAACTGGTTCGGTCAACTTCAAAAGAACGAAAAAGCCGAAGCCGAAGAGAAATCATACCTTATGCCAAGTCAGCCAATGATCTCCGAAGACGCATTGAATCAGCTGCGGGAGCTCTACAAGAAACCTGATGTACCTGATGTCGAGGACGACGAAGCGACGACTTCTGAATAAATTGAATTCCAACCCTTGCCTTTGTTAGTGTTAATTGGAGTCTGAATTCACAAGCACCGTTCACATTAAAGATTTCTGCAAATTGTTTCAATGAAATTCCATTTCCCAAAGGCACTGTTCTGTCGTGACGTCAATTCAGTCAGTTTCAGTGGCAGAAAAGGAATTGGCTGGTGAATGGCATGTCAGAGGCTGGCTAACGTCATTTTTCAACAATCTCTCGAGTAAATTTCGATGGCGTTCTGTAAATTTCTGTAAAGCATGACGTTGAATTGTCCTTAATTTCCATTCATCTTTGTCTTGAAAGTCTTTAATCTTCCGTGTAATCTCATTCATTCAATTATCAACACAAATTTGCTTGTGAATGAAGCTTCATAGTCGTGCTTTCGATTTTATTTAGCAACCCTGAAACCGTAGCTATAGTTGTGAATAATTTATCTGTAAATTTGGTTAGAATTGAAGAATTACCTCAAAAGTATAGTCGACGGCAGTTCTGAAAGGGATTAGCGAATAAAGAGCAAAGCTTGTTTTGATAGTTTTTATTTATGGCTTTTGATACATTTTTGTATATTGAGAAAACAATAAAAAACACTTTAAAAACTAGGTTTACAATCGAGTAAGTTCAATGATACTGAGACTAGCTTTTTTTTATCAAATTGGCGATTAAAAACTAAATTAGCGGCAAACGAGAAAGACAAATGCGTAAAACCTGCATAACTAACACTCTAGGATAATAATTAGGATTCAACATTTAATTATCAAAATTCACATTTTATAATTCCCATGTTCATATTAATGCGTATGGATAGTTAATTAAAATCCTTTAAATCGAGTCGGAATATTTTCTGCTTCTTGTTTTGCGCTGGTTTATTTTTAAACTATAGTCTATCAATTGGAAGTTAGCAAAACTGTGAAAACAACTCTGCAACTGTTTTTAATTTCAAATGCAATCTCTCCCTAAAGTTTTGATTTTCTTTCTTATTTCTTTTTAACTTTCGGGGCGAATCGTGTACGAAAATAAAGCCCTCGCAATCGGAGAGTGTTAAAGATACTGTTCTCGAAAAGTTAACATTTTAAAAAGATAGTTTCCTGGATTGACACCTTTACACATAATCAGAATTTCTCTATTAACAACTATTTTCAAGACTGTAACATGTTAGCTTCCTGTCGCATACCACAAGAACATGATGAAGTGGCGAAAAACTTGGGTTAGGCCAAAAAGTTTGCATACTCGATGTATCGCGATGGGTGATGTTGGGGAATCAGCATAAACTTGATGTCTTTTCAAGATGCTTGAGTGCACGATAAAAATTCGGAATGTTATTTTTTGAACGGAGAAAAACAATGATTTATCGGAATACATTAAAATCATCATAAAACGATAACCTCTTGTCACTGTTCGCAAGCAGAGTGGAAGAATCAAGGTTTACTTCGTGAACGTTGTGATTTCAGACAGCTGTTAACAATGCTGGCATTGCAGAATCCCAAACTGCCATTGTTTCCCTCCGATAGCTTGTTAACCTTATAAATTATGCACCTGCAAATAATTCCCCAGTTGAACATCGGACGACATCGTTGTATGCGGGCGAACCCTTGATGAATGAACGAAACAAGATGAAGTTGATGATAAACACGAAATTCATTACACAAATGTAAAAACAGGACCAAAAGTAAGTAATACTCACAATTCTCAAATGTCATTTTTTTGGGCAAGTTTAACACTTTTTTTACGATATTTTCTTTTCAAAAAAAACGGGAAAACTTCAATTCAACAGCTCTGTTAGTTTATCTTATACCTTATTGAAAAATTATACGCGGCTTTTCATCTTTTTTTGGAAAATTCATTAGCATTCAATACCTTAAACATTAAAACTTGAAATTTTCATTTTCTTATTGAGTTAATAATGTCATGCTTGATTTTAAGTTTCATCAATAATTGATCCCTTTCTTAAAAGTTTAATTGATTTGTTCGCTTATTCATGTTTGCGTACGATCTCCATGTTGCTGCAATTGTTATCTCTCAAATCTGTTCATCCTCAATCCTAATTATCAACAGTGTTCTTTAAATCTAAAACTTTTAACTCTTATTTATCATTTTTAAAATACTGTTCGAAATACAAAATTTAATAATATTTTTTCATCAGTTTTAATGTTTCTTTCTCATTGGACCATAGATCAAAATCTGAAAAACTTTAACTTGAAAGTTTCCTTCTTTTAAGAAAAATTATGTCGATTATCAAAAGAGTTGTGCAAAATATAGCCGAATAGCTATTGGAAACGGTGATTTTGAAACAGTTTTCCTTACAATCAGTCAGTTTTTAACATTATCGAAAAACATTTTAGAAAAAACGCAGATGGTTCTGTTACTTTAAAAATGACTCTGTATGAAAATAGGACCAAAGTTTACTTTCGTTCAGTAAGATATTAAGTCTATTATTTTAATTTTTCACTTCAAAGTTTTGCGGGATATGCCCCGTTTAGTTATTAACAATCAATCTCATCAATTCCTCAAGAAAACAACAACCGACTTGCTTGAGGGTCATGTCTGCGATAATCAAAAAACCTCAATTTGAAATACTCAAAATTAATGTACAATGGATGGGCTTGGAAACGATGTTTTGGAATCTGGAGAAGTTTTTTAAAGTTTTCAACGTAAGGTTTCTAGAAAAACGTTTTTAAATATGTAAACAACGTTTTCAGGAAGATCCAGCTTTACAAACTGCATAAACCATAGTTTCTGTTCATTCTAATTCAAGTCAATGACACTCATGACTGCACCTTCTACCCCAGAAATGAAATTCCTTGTAATTGACATCCCGATGACAATGAATTATGTTGTATTATAGGCTTTCCTTGACAAGTAAAGCTTTATTAGATGGCACGTCATTGCATGATTTTGTACAGTCTGATGACGGAAGTAAGGTGACATGCTCTGTTTGGTCATAATGCTGTCAGTTTCAATGTCAAAGCACTAATTTTGACTGCTAATGCTGTCAGTTTTATAATGTTAATACTGTCAGTTTCATGCTGTCAGTCCTAAATTTCTATTGTTGTTTATGAACTGTCAATGCTGTCTGCTTAAAAGTTCCATGCTTGACAGCATAATAATTGTTCATGATTGGTCAAGATTACAAGCATATCGACTTACTACAGTTAAAAGACTGTACACATGTCCACAAAATCTTCATCCAATGATCAGAAATCATTTCCACAGCTTCTCCAATGTCTTCAAAACATCTCTAACGACTTTACTCGAGTAAAATGTGCTTATTTTAATCTTATTTGAGTTCAGACACAAAGTATGAAATTTGGCTGAATTAGTTATGAAGTTTAATTACCAACAAACTATTTTCTTCAATTAGTTAATCAATAAGTTATCTGTGCTTGACTTCTTGTTATAAATAATGTAAAACTGCTACTGAATGAGTGCTACAGAATTATATAAAAGTTTTTTATTTTGTTTTCGTATCAAATATATATGTTGTGTGTTGTATATTGATCTTTGACGAAGATGAAGCATTTCGTTTATAAAAAATTATCAAATTTAAAACATCACTTCACGTACACGTATCAAAACAGGATCATAAGCAGCAGTGTTAAATAAAATCAGCAGCATAACTAAGTATGTACTCGATATGTAGTTGCGTTTTACTTCGTAGTGCATTCTTTCAAGTGATCTTTGAAACGAGTTGTTTCTTAAAATGCTTAAAAGTTATAAATTTTAATTTTCCTTCAGAAGCGTTGTTCCGTTTTCAACTTATTGTGGGAAAAATGTTTTCCTCGCTTCCATGGTTTCCTTCTCCATTTTGTTAATCAAATTGGTGTCTTCAAGTTTAAGGAATTGTTTCAAAAATTCTTCGCCACACAAAGTTTATTGATTCACAGATTCGTGAACATCATTAACAACATGTCAAAATTATTTCTTTATGTTGAGGACAAAAAACGTTTCTTTTTTTTGATCATAACATTAGCAGATTGATTTAATGTTTCTTACGCTTGTATGATAAAATAAATGAACAGTTCTTAAAAATATTTCATATTCTCCATCAGTAAAACATGCAAAAATCAGCGAATGCACCTACACACCAAAGTTTAAGTATTTAAGTTCATTGTGAAAACTAAAAACTAGAAAAAATAGAAAAGAAAATCAAGTTTTGAGGCATTCAAGAGTGGCATTATGCAATCTAGCAGTGCTTTCATGGCAACGTCACTCTTGCGTCGCCCCCACAATTAAGAAAAGAAAATGCAAATCAAAAATTTATATTCAAAAAGAAAAAAACAAACTTTATTTCACATTTCTTCATAGGTTTCGATTGTTTAGCCTTCTTCCAAGGAAGCTCATCAGCAACGGCAAAGCAAAAGTTGAGTTCTTTCATTAAATAGATTTTAACAAGGACGAAAATGAAGTGTAGTGTGTGTGCAGTGGAATTCTCCTGAGAAATATTTTCCAAGTCGCTTTTAGACTTTGAAAGATATGATTAAGACTTCGCTCGAGTGGAGCGAGAAACAAAAGTCTTCCGTGTGTAAAAATAGTTTCTCTGCCTATGCCGTGTCGATGCAACTCCTTAGAAAGCAGTCTTTGAACAAAGCCATGATTCAGGTTGTTTAAGTAAGTTAAAGAAAAAATGTTTCATAATAATTTTTAATAAAAAACAAACAACACAACAAACTTAATTAAAATAAAAAACACAAAACAATACTATAATCAAATAAGGACTCGAACATCCTTAAGTATACTAATCATGTTCAAGATGGAATAGTTCCCAATAATCTTGCTTCAATTTGCATCAACTTCCTTATACAAACAATGATTTTGATTGTATTTTCTGTTTTCCTTATTGATACAATTAGTTAATACATTTGTGCAAACCTAAAACACAGATGACACATTAATACAAATTCTTGTTCCCTTAGTTTAGCTTCATAACATTTCTAAATAGTTAAAAGGTTTATAAAAATGACGATAGAATGCGAAAATTCTTTCTTTGCTTCACACGACAAAAAGTTTATTAAATTAATCAAACACACGCTGTCGAACGTTTAACAACTTCAATTGATGGCGTTAGACAGTTGAGATTACTCAATGTTTCTCTTATAGAAACCAAGAATACTAATGATGACTGTAAAAAAACTGGACATCTCGCTCTCATTTACAACTTAGAATAGCACTTTCGCTTTAAAAACACTTAAAACTGCTTTGGCTACTTCAAAAAAACTAAAACTGAGATTTCCAAATTCCTTCGAACGTTTGTTTTTTCACTGAGAAGTCATAAATGCAGCTTCTTTATCACAACTTAATAATTTCAAATGCTAGGATTCGAATGAATTTGTTTTGAACTTAAAGTGGATCGCCGCTTGGATGTCGAGTTGAGAAGCTTGCAGGTCGTCAGTCACAACGCGCGGAGGTGTGAACACACTGAAGCCTCATTGCAAACCGGCTTTTTTGCTTGTGCAACACCATGGATTAGCGCCCTGCGACGTAACTCGTTGCAACATTCCCAGGACAGCATCCAAGCGCAAGACGTTTTCAACCAATTTAGGAATTTTACGTGAAAATTATTTGGACTTGAATTGGCGACTGCGCTAAAATCTACACAAATCCAATCAATGTCTCAATGATTATGTTCAATAAACTATTCTAAGATGTCGTTAATTATGTACTTCAATTCAAAGAGAACAACAGTTCACAAATGAGAACGCTCAATGTCGCAAGTTTTGCCTTAATGCCTGTAAACGATTTGTTAACTAACGAAAGTGTACTTTTGAGATTTCACTGTGTGGTTGGAAAATGAAGACAACGATTTAAAACTCACACGGTTCCTTCATTTTTGGTGTCAAAAAACGTATCAAACTTTTATCAAATGTGTAAAATATTCAAAATATCTAATCAATCCTTGTCTCATTTTTACGCTATAAGAAGTTTAAAACTCTTAAATGCTTAGGTTGTTCAGTTCAGAGAATTTAATCTTAATGGCTTCTAGTTTCATCATAAGTTAATAATTGTCATTGTGATGTGTTGAAATTGAACGCTTGAAAGTTCACCATTTTCTATCGATGCAATTTTCTTCTTTAACTAATACTTTTCGGGGTTTCTTATTCTTTTTCGATACTTTTTGTTTGTCGCCTAGCTTACAAAAATCCCGAAACAAAAGTTTCACTTTGTCCACAAAAATTAGAGTCTACCGATGAGTTTGAAGATGCAAGAATTTTCTTTGAAAATAATTTGAAATAATTCAGTCAATTGTTTTAATATTGTTCTAAATGCTACGCAAAAAGTCGTGAAATCCCCGGAGGCAGGTGAAAGACGTGAAACGGCCTTGACACTGACACTAGTCTGTCATCCTTTTATTCCGCCGGGGAAAGATCAAAAATATTAGCTAATCTTGCTGTGTGTCTAAACAGAGTTTGTTTTCTCCGTGAAAAATTCTAGCACGTAAAAATAGCAAAAAGTGTGCGACGAAGGGAAAAAGCCTTGGAGCCTTTCCCTTTCATCGTAAAATTGCCCGAGTTAAGCAATGTTCGTATAACAATTTAACTTATCTTGCAAATTGCATTGTTCTCTTTGTATTACCGTGCGTGGCTGCAAATTGCGCCGCGCACATTAGAAAGCAAGTTTCGTACAAAAATAATTTTTCAAGTCAACATTTTCTTTAAAGTAGCGAAACCAATAAATAGTACACCTAGGTTTTTATTTAGATAAAAATGAGAGAATAAGAAAAATGCGTTTTCTTACTATTATTATTTGATGATCCCTAACGACGACGAAAGCTCCTTGCCTTAGTTTAAAAATATATGTTTCCATCAGTGCTGAAATTAGGTTGCGCTTCTCCGTCCGTAAGACTTTCCGAAGAATCTGGTCGAGGTTGAGATTTCGAGAGGGAATCCCAGTCATAAAAAGCTGTTTCGAATGAAAGGAAGAAGAAATGCCAGCAATGAAAAACTTTTCCTGGCGCTTGCCACACAAAGATTTGAATTCTCACCATTAAATTGCAGCTTTTTACAATCCAACGGGTGGAACTTGAACATAGCGGTAGATATACAAGCGGTAATCCTTGCTGGCAAGAACCACACTGCCGTCATCCATCAACGCCACGTCGAAGCACTGGGCGTGCTTTACTTTGCTTTCCAGCGCCGACACCAGCTGGCCGTCCTGCGTGAAAATTGTCAAGTTGAAGTTGTTGTGATTGTCGGCGATGAGAATTTCTCCGCTTGCGTTGATTCCAACGCCGATGGGATAGTTGGTTATGCCTTCGCCACCGATTTGCCGCAAGAAGGTTCCCTCATAGTTGAAGACCTTGACGCAATGCGCGCGGTTATCGCTGATGAAAATCTCCTGCTTGTCGTTGACAACGACGCCGTTCGGGAACTCGAGGTGCTTGCTGCAGCCGAATTTCTGCAACACATTTCCGTTCTGATCGAAAATAATGACACGCATGACTTTGCACTCGACCACGATGATGCGCCCCTTGCTGTCAACTGTGACGCCACGCGGGTGTTGCAAAATATTCGCACCGAACTTGCGGACAAATTGGCCGTATTGATTGTAGATCTGGATCTGATGCGTGGGCGACCTTTCCGTAACGATGATGTCGCCAGACGTGCGAACGACAGCGACTCGGTTTGGATACAGCAGCTGCCCATCGCGCTTACCGCACTCGCCGAATTGGAACTTGAAGCGGCCTTCCTTGTCAAATATCTGGATGCGGTGGTTGTTGGTGTCAGCCACGATGATATCGTTTTGAGCGTTGACTGCCACGCCGCTTGGCTCCGTAAATTGTCCCTCCATGACACCGAATTCACCGAATTTGCAGTGATAAATCATCTTCTGGCGCTTGATCTGCGACTTGGGCGGAAAAATCGACGACGACATCAGCTTGGAAGTGATGTCGAGCACCGATTCGGAGTTGTTCGACTGGAGTGAGTTTAGTGCCATTATGTTATTGTTTCCGTTGCCCATGCTGTTGACGTTCATCGTGTTTCCGTTCATGGGTCCCATCGTCATGTATTGGTCGTTCATGCTGTTATAGATGTTGTCGGAATTGCCGTTGCTCCACTTCTCGTACGGATTCATGTTGTTTGTCGAGGCCGATGACAGTTGCTGGTTCATGATCAAGTCGTTGCCGATAAACGGTCCCATGTTCATGTTCGTGAAGCGCTTGCTGAGAAGCGAGCCCGAATCGAATGCTGAATGTAGCTGACTAGGAGACGATGAGTTTGTCATCGCTGAATTACTGGAGCTTCCGCCGTTCGAGAACGGACGTTCCATCGATCCGAGCACATTGTTGTGGCAACCGTTAAGTAAGTTTTGCGTCATCATGCCGTTGAGGCTTCCATTCGAACTCGGTGGGCTGCTGCCGTTGGTCAGAGTGGTGCTGGTTGGCCTTGCAATGGGCGGCTGCTTGCACGTGACTGACTCGGTGTTCGATCGAATGTACCCGAAGGTGTTTCTCACACCAACCTGGATGGCCTGGTAGTTGGAGACGAAGTCAAGTTCATACACCGACTGCAAGTCGCTCATGCTTGACATGAATGTTTGGAGCTTTGTCTCCATGATTTTACGGAGCATGCCCAACTCGTTGGGTCCGACGCTCCGTGCGAACTTCTCCACACAGTCACATGACGAGAGAACTTTCTCGATTTGATCTTGTGATTTGGTCATTAATACTGATTGTGACATTGTTTTGGCATTGTAGAAACTGTCCAACTCCTTGAGCAACTCTTGTTTGCGCTCGTCCAACATTGAGCGGTAAAACTGATACGTTTCGTTGATTTCGTTCTGTGCCTTGTGAAACTGGATCTGGATGCGGGCGGTATTGTTCTCGGGGTTCTTCACCATCTGCTTCATGTCTTGAGCTTTCGTGCGGAGCTCGTTGATGAGCTGCATCAGGGACTCGATGATCTTGGGCGTTTGGTCGGGGTTATGTTCGCAGTCGTGAAGACCCGTCGGGTGGTCACTGATCATGCAGTCCTTGCAAATTGTCGTCGAACATGACCGACAGTAGAACTTCAGCAGCTCGTTCGAGTGCTTTGCGCAATAGTAGCGGCTGGTCTTGTTGAGTCCAACACTGGCGATGAGTGACTCGGGATTTGGGAACGCCATGGAGAGGGGCGGAGACGATGCGGAATGAGAAATCTCATTCATCGACGGGGAAGCATTCATGGAGCCCAACATGTTTTTAATGAACTGGTGCGAGTCTTCCTTTCCGGTTGGAATGAGACGGTCGTATGTGGAATTCATCCTCTGTGAAGATGCTGACGATAAGTTTGAAGACGACGGAAAAAGATCGTTTGCCGACGATGTGGCCAAGTGATTGAAACGGAAGACACTATGACCATTAAAACAATTCATGAATTGATGTGCTGTGACACAATTGGAGCAGAGGTAATTCACGCAGTCGATGCACTTGGCAACTGCATCAAATTTCTTATTCTTGCAGCCGGTGCAGCGTGGTGCATAAGACGCGTCGACTTTCGCTGCCGATTGCACAATTGCTGCCGCAAAGGATGTGGTGGCGTCGATTTTCAGAAGGCGAGAGTTGTCGTCTCTGTTCGATAAAAAATCATCACACACACCAGAGTCAGGTGGAGACGAGCCGGTGCCTGAACCAGTCGTGAGCGGTGAGTCACTTAAATAGTCTGTCGTGGGTTCTCCAAACGATCCCGTGGAATTTGAATTAGAAGCTAGTCCTGGTAATGAATCTACAGACGGGGTAGGTGATGAGGCCATTGCTTGGTGAGACCATCAATTGCCCAAGTTAAGTGGCATGGCCCGATCCCGAAGTAGCCGCTTGAGAAGACCGTTTTGTGTTGAGACTTTTCTTTGTATCACGTTTGTCTTATAAATGGATGACTGTCTAAAAGAAAAGGAAAAACCGGGAAAAGTGTCGTTAGTGATTGGGATGATTTTAGAAAAGCGTTTTTGGGGTGTGTACGAGTGTGATGTAACGATTGATATGTTTAAAAATCTTTCAAAGCTCATTAATTGTTGGAATTTTAAAATTCATAAGATAAATTGACCTTCAAATGAACAACATGTGACCCATTAAACGAACAACCCCCCGCCTAACAAGTGCGAAACCGACAAAAACTCAAAGAAACGCTCCACGTTCTTTCCGATGCCTCATAGGCTTGGGCAGCGTTGCCAAACTTTCCCGACCAAACAATATGCGTACTTGTGTCTGTGATGAATTTCCTACACCAAAACACAGCATAACCATTACATATAATTTCCATTTGAAAGCGAAAACATGAAAATGAAAAAATACGAAGCGATATTTCTGTTCTTCTTTGCAATTCTCCATTCTCGGCTGTCGCTGAGCAGAAAAAGGAATCGAGAAGAACGAAATCAGTTCTGTCTATGCAAGAGTGCAACTGGAGATTTGCACGATTTTATTGCCTTTCGCGAGTCTTTCTTCTGCTTATTCGCCAAAGCGAAGCGAGTCGAACGAAAAACCTTTGTAAATGAATTCAATTATGACTGCGTTCATTTTCAATGCCTGTCCGGAGCTTCGGGGATCACTCCTAGATGACTTTTCTCGTCGCTAAAACTTGTCACTGTCATTATACATTTTTAATTCCCTTCGTTTGACCTTTGTCCCTGCACCAGGTGAAGGTTTTCTTGTCACCGAGAACTTTTATTTCTTCTCTCGCTCTGGCTTCAACCTTCGCCAGTTGCACAGACTACGGAAATTTCGCACTGCACCATAAAACGAGCTAAACTTCCCGAAGCTTAAAAAAGATTACCTTGAAACTTTCAACTTTGCTTTTAATGGATTGATACTTGTTCGCAAAATTTTCTCTCTCGCGAACTAGCACTTTTGTCTCGATCAACGAATTATTCACTAAAGTTTGAGGGCTTAACAACGAAATTGTCTAAAAATTGTTCGCTTTTTCACTAAACTCTTCAAGCACTCTTCGATTAATTCATTTATTGTTCAAACTTCGCATCGCAATTGATCGTTTGCATCGAAAGCAAAGTCCTTGTTTGCAGCTGAAGCGCTTCTACGGTTCTCTTTTCTCTCCCGACTTTGAAGGAAAACTGTTTTTCAGCACCATGGTTGCATTAAAGGTATTGGAGGGATGAAAAATCTCCCGAACGGTTGTTGGGAAAATTGTTGCATGAATTGTACGCGCGCATGACCGAAAAATGCTTTTCACCCTCGCTTCAGAACTAGCACCAACACAGTCACGGGTTTTTCCCTCATTTTCAGTTTTTCAAGTAAATCACTCTCCTCTGTAGACAGTCAGTGTCTGACGACTCTGTTGCTTCTTCGACATCACCCTCATCCTTCACGAAAAACTTCAATTAGAACCCGGAAATTTTCATCCTTTCTTATTGCACCCCCGCACACACAGACACACAGAGTCGTCGTTGCTCGAACGGTTCAAACGTTCAAACGCAAAAAAGAAGAAAGAAAAAACTTTGAATTATGAACAGGACTTCAGCAAAATGTGAGACTGGAAAACTGGATCGTAACTTTCGTTTGCATCATCGCCGGAACTTTCCCCTGAAAGTGCGCGGCAATGACGTCATTGCAACGGTGACAGAAATGAATCAAGCTTCGGGACTTGTTATTTCACTGGATTTCACCCTTGCTAGGTACGTTGAAACACACGAATTTGTGTGTTGCCGAGGAGGGAGCGAATGAAACCGGAGGGATAGAATTGCAAACAAGAGGGATTCATTATTTTAAATTGATTCAGTCGTGGTTGTATTGGTAGATTGCCTGCTTCATAAAAAAGGAAAACAGAGGGTGAAGCAGCGAATATTCACGACCAGAAAAATGTTTTTAAAAGCAGGCATATCTGGGGCTAAACATTAATCGTGAATATTGTAGACGGTGTAAATGCTGCCTTTCGACGGTATCAACGAACGTTCGTCGAACGACGTCAAGCGTTTTAATGCGGCACGGCCATCTGCGCTCTTCGCACCGGGACGACCGCGGATTCTTTAAACTTTAAAATTCAAATTGAACCAGAAACTTCTGACGCTCGGAATCGAAAGCGATTCTTCTATGGCCATGAACGTCTTTCGGTCATTAAAACGATAAACCAAGAACAGAAATTGTTTCATCATCTTCATATTCATTACTCAAAAATGTGTATATTCCTTAACTCTTTTGTCTCGAGTCTTTTTCTCTTTTCGTTTCCTTTTCAGATGATTTTTTTAATGTTCATAGAAGTTCAAAAAACTCGAGGCCGTAACCACGAAAATGTATTATTATTATTACTTCTCTTTGCTTCGTTCAAGGTGCTTTGATTACTCAAGCATCTCATAAAGAATGCTCGAGATCGATGACAAATATTTCGAGCGTTTTTATTTTGTGTCGAATGTCGGGGCGACCGGAAGGGGTGTTTGTTTCAAGCCGTGCTGACATCGGGCTTCCCAACAACATTATGCAAATTAAACTTCTTCATTAACCGAAAACTCTGTTCGTCGACGCTTTGTAGTTTAAAACTCATCAAAACATTTCATCAGAGGCTTCACATGGTCCCTAACGCATCCGCTCAAAAAAGTTGTTCTTGCGTTCTTTATGCTTTGCCTTTGCTCCATCAGCCGTTCCATGAATTTATTTTTAAAAGAAAAATGATTCTCTGGTCTGTTTATTCTACTGTCTCCCGGTTGTTTTCATTTCACTCCAAAATGTTGCTACGAACACCAGCAAGGGCCCCCGACGGAACCATGAAAAAAATATTGGTTTATATATTCAATACATGTTGTTGTTGATTTTTTCTTCTCTTTCCGCTTTTATTTGCTGATACATAAAGCTGTGTAAGAGAGAAACCAAAAGTGTATATGTAAAACGCTTGTCTGCGATGCGCTAAAGAACCCGATTTGTTGTAGGATGATGAACCCAAACACGTCAAGCAAATGATGAAGCGCAAGGCAAACAAAATTATAAAATCTAGTTTCTCGCCGGTCTGATAAACGAACCATCCGCTTTAGCTGGGGACGAACCCCAAGCAGCCAGTGCCGCTTCAGCAAACAAATCGTTCGGTCCTTGGTTGCAGTTCCTAAGAAACCGCCGAAGGTAAAGGAGAGACGACGGACGGAGAAAGAGAATACCGAGAAGCATGAACAGGCAAACAAAGAACCGAGAAAGGATGAAGAAGCAGAATGTAGATGAATCGAGTGGATTGGATAAGTCACACATCACGGAGTGGAGATTTTGAAGCGATTTGAATGGAGCAGACATTCTCCGCCGGAGAAAGAATTTCACAACAAAAATGCAATTTGCGCCCAGAAATGAACGCCGTGCGAGTTAGTTGGAAGCAACAAAAAATGTTTTCGGCTTTTAAACATTTTTCCCCCCGCCGAACGACGCTCTCGACGCAATTAAAATCGTTTCGTTTCATATGTTTCCATTGCCGCTCACACCTACAACGAACCTTCCCGAGTAATGGAAATGTTTTAAGAGCACGCTTTTTTCATTTCACTTGGATAAGCCGAAATGAATAATATTTTTTTCTTTCTTCCGAATAAAGGCTTCGTACATACGGCCAACCCTACACATACACAAGGCTGGCTGATCATGAAACAACGGCCAAAAAGCATACAAGCGCAAGCAGCATAGGAGGAAAACATGTCTGAAATCCCTTTTTATTTCATGCTTCAAACAAACCCATATAACTCCAGATGTAATGCTATACGAGTGCTTCGTAGTCGCTCCGGTTATGCCCCTCACACTGCGTCAGTACGTTATTTAATAACCTCGTGAAATTAATTTTGCTTCCAATCAACTCGAAAATTGTTTGATTTTTTTTTAATTTAATTCTCGTCTTTTGCACAACGCCGGAATTGTTTCAGCTCAGACGAGCCGAACATAATTCATACACTTCGAGACTAAGACACATAAGGAATTGGTTCAATGTAAAATGTCGGAAATATAGAAGGAAAAAGAAGAATGTTTATGTACTTTTATTTATGCGTTGTTCTGGATGCTAAAATATTTCCTTTGTTCCGAAAGCGCGGTCTTCACTAAACACCGCGATGTTGCACGAATCCACACTCTCAATTGATTTAGATTCAATGTGCTAAACGAAAAACTCTTCCAAAACTAACTTCAGACTTTGATTTTCCTTCACTAGACTTTATTTTCACTTTCCACAAAATGCAAGCCGACTTCTTTGTATGTCTCAGTTTTCAGTTGCTTGCATTAGTCCTTTGTGTGGTCGCACTAGAAACTCTTTTGCACAGATTCTTTGATTCTTTCCTACTGCTAATTTATCAAACTTAATAACTTTTTATTGAAGTTTCTTTTGTTCTAACGAATAATTGTTTTGGGGGAAAAAGAAACTGTCTGTTCTTTCCTCGAAGACTCTTTTACGAATGAGAAGGAACAGAATTTTTTTGACGCGAGGGAAAAATTGAGAATATCCAGCGAGAGAGAAGTGAGATTGTGCACAGTTTTCATTCTTCAACGTTCGTTTGGTTCGAAAGTTGGACAACATTTGCGGTGTTCAGACTTGTACGAGACTGTTGTACAACAGTAAACTTGAAAAAGCTTCTTTAATTTATTTTGGAAGGTTCACACGTGAAATTGTTTTTAATTAATTGAACGTTCAATTAGAAACTTAAATTTGTTTGTAAATAGATGGAACTTGAGACCAGCATCGATTCTGCAAAGGATTCGCCAACGCTTGTTGCCATAGCTCGAAGTCTGACTGAACAGAACACCTCCGTCTTCACGTGGATCCATCAGCCGAGAACTCAGACATTCTCAACAGCTGTTGACATCACTTTGTGCAGTGACGATGGCAGTGATAGCGATTTTAACAGCCCAGAACTGGGGAAATTGTGCGAGAAGTTCCTGAAACTGTGAAGGAATAAAAAGAATATCTTCTTATTAATTACGAAGCACGTTTAAGCACCGGTCGTTCTTTTGTATTGAATTTGGATTTTCTAAACAATTGGCTCTGAATTGAAAGTGACAACACAGAAACATGTTGTCAGCTGCTGAATCGACCTTTTCAGGAGTTTTTTGAAGCTGATGACTCAATTCGACGTGCGCCCACTGAGGACGACTTTCACGTATCTCTAATTCTCAACCCCAGTGATTCATCAAAATACTTTCCACATCAATGAGAGCGCAATGGATCCATGCGAAAATTCATGATTTTCCGGGAATATCGAGTATCACACGAGTCTGTCCTCAATCATGAGCCGGAGTCGTCTTCACACACGACACTTCACGCTGTGAAGCTGAAGAACATTAAATCCAATAAGCGATGCTCTGATTCAATAAAGATGTGCTGAACTCTTCCGGGAATTACTCGTGCTAAAGATTCACGTGGATACAGCAGTAAACAAGACTGTGAAGGATTCTCCACTTTTTTTTAATAAATTTGGGTTTTTGGGGTACTCAGCTTATGAAAAGGTGTATTAAATCAAAGATTTAATGGATTTTTTGATAGGTTTTTAGCAGTTATACGTGCCCGAAGCCTTAACTCTTGCTGTTAATTGCGTTCATGGGCATTTACAAATAGAAATAATTTCTACGACAACCCGGAAGCTACGCGAAGCGGTAAAAAATGACAAAAAAAAAACTTAAGGGTTCATCGAACCAGGTCGTTTAGTTAACGGTAGATGTTGGAAAGTCCATTGAATCCTTCAAGAAATCCATCGAAATTACGGAAAAACCCTCCGGATTACTGGTGAAAAAGGTTGTAACTGCTTTGAGTTGAGTGCGTTTTTTACCTTTCGGTCAAGAACGTGTTCAGCAACACTTCTTAAATTGATTTATACGGGGAAATACGCATTTTCACTCACAGGAAGTGTCGTTGGTATTAGTTTCTCCCCGTGTTGTTTTGAGCCACTAGGTTCGAACATTTAGACAACATAATCTGAGCTTGCCACGCGCCATTGTCCCTTTACAACAAAAATCGATTGGAAAACCAAATTACTGCTTGTAGTGAATCATTTTCGCATCCCATTTCATGCAAATAAGACATGATTACACAAATTTCTTGTTAATTTCTTTAGGTCAAAAACATCTCAAACGAGTAAGAATTTTCTTGAATTTTCTTAAGTTCACGTTTTTTATTTCATTATTTATCAAATTAAATTATACACTAAACTAAATCAATAATGAACTTGTAATCACAAGAAAAAGTGAGAATTAACTAGAAACTATCAAAGATCATAGCCGTACGGACAGAACTCGACACATTTGAACTTGTACTTGTTAAATAAGGGACAAGCATGTGTACGCCGATAATTTGTTTGTCATGCTGGGAAAATGCCTCAACTGCTTCTTATGGACTCAAAGCTGACTTCCTTTGTAAATCTGGTTTGCGTGTGTATCAAAGATCCTAAAAATAGCCTTGAAATTCTACTTAAACTAATTATTTTTGGTGATCCAAGTTCTTCGCTGGACTAGTCTCGCAATGTCTTCAATGTCATTATCGTTTTTCGACTCGTGCATGATTGACGAACGATTTACGATGTAATTTCATAGCGGATTGCGGCTGTTCCCATCAAGTATCGTTCGAATCAATTGATACCATCGTATGACGCTTTCAACTTGCAATGTCCGCCACAAAGGCCGAGTGAAAGTCCGCAGTTTATTGAACTAGAGCTTTTTACGGACGCACAGAGCCGCCGTTTTACCAAGAAATATTTTATGAAAAATTAACGTCCAAATTTTCGAACATTGAATTTTAAAATTTTCCACGCTAGTTCCATACAAATTTTTCTTGAAATGTTATTTTTTCTAAGAAATTGACCAGTAAATGGCAGTTAATATCATAAAATTACGGAGTTTTCAAAGTGAAATTTACACGAAAGTGGTTAAAAGTGGCTTCTGAATCTTTCACACCATTAAGGCAGAAGGTAAAACTTGATCCTGATTGATGATTCATTGTGCGATCTCGTAGGACTTCGAATTTATCGCTCCTTCAAAATTTAAAATTTCCCCCAAGTTAGCTCAAGCCCTGAGCTTAAATTATGTTGAGTTGAGTGAACTTCTGTGCAGTTTAAGGTAGCTCCACTATTCAATTATGATATCTCAAAAAATAATCTTGATCGGCTGAGCAAGATTCAAATTGTGACCAAAAGTGTTGAAAGCTAAGAAAAAATGGCTGAAAAATGGTCAACTTTGAAATTTATTTAGAAGCTCAGATGATCTCCTACAGTCAATACAAGAGCAGTTCTTGTTAAAGTGATCAATAATGTTCAAGATTTTATCAAGTCTTCATGTAAATTACATATTCTCGAAATATAATTCTTGGCATTTTTTGCTCTGAAGGATTCTCTGTGCGACGTGAGATCGATTTAAATTGCGTCCCTTCGTGCTGTTGTTATGATCCAGTAATCCAAATAATTCTTTTTATTGCAAATTCCGATGTTTCAATACAACATTACCTACGTTAAATGTAAATAAACATTGCAAATGCGGCCTGTAAACAATCACGGTGAAGGCGAAATATCTTAAAACGGATCGAATTAGGGCACAAAAAAAAATTGAACACAAGAAGTTATGTTAATAAACATTGGTTTATTGCGATTCCGCTGAACGGGGATGACTAAAAGGAATGAAACATTGATCTCGTGGCCTGAAACTTCAAAATTGCAGAATGTTCACTCAATATGTTCATGAATCACCGCATTTTTCATCTCTCGCACTCATTATCATGCCTTCCTACAAGCTAAAATACTTTCAAACACTTTCGCTAATGTCTTCCAGCTGGATCGGTTAAAACCATAATTCATCTGCTGAGCTTGATTGAATTTCAGTTTCTTTCTTCGAGTTTCTCGATTGAACAATGCCATATCAGATGTCATTCCATGTACGTCATGTTGCTGCTGATCTGAACTTCAACTCCCCCGTCTGTATAAATAGACCTACATAAAAATTCAATGTCTGCGATTTTTTTTCCAGCCCTTCTCGCGTTTGCGAATCTCATAACAATGATCCCAAAATAGAAAAATTTCTGAAAAAATTGCTGACAAATGTAAAAATTATCTCAAAATACTTGCACTTCTGGGTTTTCTCAGAAGCACCAGCATCATATTCAAGAATAATTTATGAACAGTCACGAACAATATTGTCGAAAGAAATAAAATCGATATAGGACAAGTGCAAGGAAACCTCGAATGAATTCTTAAGCGAATGATTTGGAATACTTTGCTAGCCTGGGATAACAGAAGGTAAATAAATTTACAGCGAATCAAGTCGTTTCTTCGACCCTTCGTAATAGGTAGATCTTGCTGGCAGGCAAATAAAACACCCAACAAATATCCTGGCCATTAAATATTATGTTTCATTGGAAGGAAGGAAATTCGCAGAAGTGTCAAAAACAAATCGTATTCCGATTTGGGTGTATACTGCTGTAATAAATCACTGTTAAACACACCCCCGTGAACTCGGTTTTCATTTGAACTCCGTTCAAGTTCAAGGACAGTCGTAGGGAAGGTGAACCCCACTTCACGAAGAAAGTTGCACGTTCGATTGAATGAATGAATACAAAATGATTCCAACTGTGTTCTTGCGGAAAATTTGCCACCTGAAATCAAATTTTTTGCTGAATAAATAAGCGACAGACTAAGGTACAAATATTTTCTGTTTATTTAATTCATTTTGTTTCAATCTTTAATGTTAACACGAGATAATACATTTAACAATTAGGTTTTACATTGAACTGACTTTGGACAGCAACGTGAATCTTAGTTTGAATACCGTTTTAACAGCAAATCCCACATTTTTTGTGGTGAATGTAAAAAATTGTTTTCCTAATGATAAATTATAAACTGTTGCGGGTTTACTGTATCACAAGAAAATTTATTTTCTTCCTAAGGATCGTCGACAGTGATGTCAGTGGATAGTTGGAAATTTTGTAAATTTTGTTTTTGGCATTTCCACGCTTTTGATCTTTTTATTACTCAAACTTTCAGACTTTGTTTCCCTATCATTCACCACTTTCCGGTCTGACATCACTTTTCCACCGACCCCGATCAGAAAACTTCCAAATGATGTTTGTTTTTGTAATATCTTGAATCTTAAACTCTACTCACAGCCTTACTTGAAAGACGTTTTCATTGCAATTCACATCGCGATGCAAGATCAACGTGTCATCTCAATTCGAGACATCGTCACGGCATAAATTACTGGCCGAAGCTCCCCCAATTCTCTGTTTTCACCGGGTGTAAAGACACGCATTAATCGTGTCGGGTTTACAGAACGATTAAAAAATTCGTCAAATTTCTCTCGCGCGGAAAATATAAATTTGTTGTTTTACATCAATTTGTCACGTCTCGGCGCCGTTCTCTCCGACTCGTGCACATATTTCTCCATCCCAAAAACACCATGAATAAAATTATGTCGGGAGCCGAAAGCGTCGAAATCAGATTTTTTTTTCGTCTTCTTCTTTTCTCAAAAGAAAAAAGACGAAACAAACTTGCAAAGGAATGTCGCAAGCCGACATCATATGGAGACGGAAAATCTGTTTATAATCGGTTGTGATGATTAACACAAAGGCACCTTGAACAATCGTTAGGTTTCAACATATCAGAAGACGAGAAACGCTTCTCATCTCCATCCCTTGCGTGTGTTTACCGTGCCAAGGAGAACCGCCGTGCTGGGAAAGCGACCATAAACAAAATCGCTCGAGATTTTCTTTTTGTTTTCGAGATCTCAAGGAGGCAGAATTCTGGCCTTAAAAATGATAATCTTTGAATTCTCTACCGCGGCGTGAAACGAACTTGAAGCTAATTCGTCCTTAAACTCAATTAGTGATCAGAGATTTACGGGCGCTGCGTCGCTCAAAATTGCAATTTTTTAATTTTCTATCTTAATCGACTTTAATTCGGCTAGGTCGTGCAAATGTTGTAATTTAAACTTTTTGAGATATCTAAAACGATATTCATCCAATGCTTTGTTAATTTCATCTTACAAAAAAATTTCTCAACAATTTAATTCATTAATTAATTCAGCTTGCTTTTCACAAGTTTTCTTAAAATTTTCTTAGTCCAAATTATTTCCAGGGCCATTCGGCGATGACTTTTGGTCCATTTCAACTCTACCCCACCTAAATTTGAACTGGCATGTTCACAAAAACTTTAAGACACCTTGGCATTGCCCCCACACCCCACAATTTGACAGTCACCTCAATGGCCCCGGATTTTGTAATACCAGACAATGACTCGATTAATTACTGTTGTCGCTGAAGTCGTTGAAGAAGTTAGCTGGTCATAGCGAAGCTGCGGCGGTGAACGCTTGTCGTCGCTTTATCAGCCGTGTTTTCTGCAATTCACCTTTGTTACAGACTTGAACGGTTCCTTGATTGATGGATGGCAGTTGTCTAGCGTTATTTCCAATTAGCGTTCCTAATTAGGAGAAAAAAGAAGAGTTTGCCTTAAAATCTGATTCACTGGGCTTGAGTGTACACAAGTTACCTATCATTTTGCTAACGGAGAACTTTCTAGGCTTTACAGGACGCGCCCGTGATTCGATCAACAATTTCTCGAAGACTTTGTAAAGGTTTGGAGAGTTCTCTGCGACGGAGACTTCACAAAAGCCAACGCTGTGTGAAGCGGCCAGTGATGCACCTTCAGTTTCCGGAATCTGCAATGAAATAAGAAAATTGGTTGGTCAGAAAGGAAGCGATTGTAAGGAATGATAAGTGACAAGTTGCCGCAATACGCAAAAGGTAAAGTCAAGACGCAGTTCAATCAACCGACCTTCGGCGCGGTCACCGGGATGATTCAATGCCGATAAGAATTCATATGTTTTATGTACGCTGTCGTTGTCGCACTCGTCACAAGCCAAATGACATCCGCACAAACCGCAAAATCAAAGACCAATAGACGTTCTTGGCAGTGAAGTTGATGAGAAAATTGGTTAAATTTAACGTGAAATATCGTAGCTGCCTGATGAAAAGTCTCTTCCTTCCCAAAAATACAACATCCGAACAAATAGACAGCTCAGTCGAAAGAAAACGTTCACACAATTGCCTCGCTTCAACGCGTGGGCCCAATTGCAGCAATTGTTCTCACCATTCCGGTATCTCAAGCAACCTCGAACAAGTTCATCGCACTTTTCACCTTTTCCAATGTTTTCTGGTCGACCTCATCGCTTGTCGCAAATAAAATCTCAAAATTCATTTGTGAGTGGATTTTGAGTGGACTCAAAAAGGAAAAAAATTGCGGGATGGAAAATTCTTTGAAGTGAAGATGTTGTCAATGTTTGTTGCAGGGTTGCTTGATCTGATTTGTTGCTAGGCGAGATGAACCTCAAACTGGCGTCCTTGACACTTTGACGTTTTTACTGCCGTCATAAGTGACAGAATGTTCCCCCGCACCGTATGAATGATGCACTCCTATTGTAGCAATTGAAATCCGCATCATCAAACGATGATGAAGTTTTCAATTTTTATCCGCCCAGCACCTTTCTCCCTCCCGCGCCAGATGGCTGACATGTGTGAGCGGAAACTTTGAGCGGAATTTTTTTCTCATAGTGCTCATCATAAATCGCTTATGCATCTCATTACGACTACGTATGGAAAATTTCCAAGCGGAAAATTGAAAAAAGTTTACGCTCAAGAGGTGATTGGATAATGAAATTGTTCTGCAGTCGACGCGTCAGGGCCTGGTCTCGAGAACTTTGAAAGGGAATTCAAGTTGAAAACAAACAAAAAATCGCTGACACACATTCGTCGGTTTGTTCTCACTCGGCGTACGAGGCACCCAACGTACTCGTTTTTTGCAACTTGCGAACAGGCGAACAAGGAAGTCTATCCAATTAAGGCATGGAAACAAGTTTTCGGTTCTCACCTCGCGTAAATGATCCAGATCAGCTTTGTTGGCTACCAAATAGGTTGCAGGTCCGTTCTGAATCTGTCGGATCTCTCCGAGAGACCGCACGGCATAATTGAAGCTTTCTCTGTCGGTGATGCTGTAGACTATCAGCACTGCGTCGGCCCACTGGATCTGGTCGATCGGGAAGCCGTCCTCGTCATCGACTGACACGTCGATGATTTCAACATCGAGTAGGCTGCTCTCCAAAGTGATGGTTTGTTTATAAAGCAGGTCTGTGTTCGATCTGTACTCGCCTATAAATCTTTTTGTCAAATAACGAACGGTCAATGCTGCAATTAAAAAAAACAAACAAACGGTCTTAAGTCTCGCCCCTTTGAATTTCAATTAAGATGTTCGATGATAATTCAGTGAACGCCACAATAAATCATGACTGGTTAAAATAAAAATCACGGCGATGTAAGGTGACAAGACAAGTTACTCATAATTGGCAACTAGCTTTGTAGGAAAATTAAGACAAAAGGCGATCATTTCTTGGCTCAAGTTCAACCCGCGCGTGGTGATTGGTCGAGATATTACGAGAATTGCATGAAACGTCGCCGATGAATCGATAAATTACTTGGAAAATCATGAAATAGAAGTCGATAACAGTCGTCAAGTTTAATAGCTTGAGTCATTGCACCACTGAAGCTGCACTCTAGCCAAAAACTTTCGTAACTCGCACGCCCGCGATCTCATCTCTGAAGTGGAAAGTTCGCTTAATTGCAGTCTGGGGAAATATTTTCGTTTGTGAAAGCTATGCTCCTCAAGTATTAATTTCGTCATTGCTTGAGCTCAAGAAAATGCATAAAATGATTTAATGATCCAATCTTTCATTCTCAACCAGGCTCGGATCAACCTTCACCCAAATGTTCAACGAGATTTTGTTGTTCTCTGTTGGCTCATAATGTAATTCATTCGAATTAAATTAGCTTCTTCTCAAATGCTTGCCAAACACAATCGGCGGCGGTGTTTTGAAACGCGATATCTTTTGGAGCGAGAACATCGTGTGGCCTTTATAGAAATACTCTTGATTACATTAAAAAGTTAATGAGCTTTCACCGTGCCTACCGAAGGTTTCAGCGTGACCTTTGATCTGGTATTGGTTCACCCTCAAAAATGCTAGAATGCGGAAATTTGGGTCAAGAGAGAGAATCGAGCGAGATATAAAACAAAGCCACGGCAATAAATTTTAATTTTCTCCTAATCATTGCGGATGGTGTGGCTAATGTGGTCGGCTCTCGATGGAGTGTTTTAAAGGCTAACACTTAAGGGAGGCTTGGCTGTCATTTTTAACCTACTTTCCGGAAGGTTCGCTGATAAAGTGCGTGATTTTAGTGGGAATTCTCAAGGCTTCAAGTGAACTTGTGTGCACAAAAATTTCCAGGAAAATCCAAGACAAAAGGTTCGTCCTTGCATTCGCTATCAGATTACTTACCAGATTTGCCAACGTTCATGTTTCCCAGGACGGCGATCCGCACCTTCGTTGAACTGTTTTTCTCTTCGGTCTTCATTTTCTCGTGCACGTTGCAGAAGATCCGAATCCCTTGAAAATGCGATGCAATTTCTATGAAGAAACAAAAGAATTTTTTTGATGAGATTCTGTTTAATACAGCTTAGACAGTCTCTGCCTACGACTTGCAATATTTTCAAAAAACAGATTCTCAACTGGAATCATTTGCAGCGCACGCGTTTGCAATTGCGGGCATAAAATCAGCACGAGGATAACAGCTCCAGCATAGATAACTGGTCCACGTGCTGCACGCAACATAGTTGAACAAGGAGATTGACATCAATTATGACGAGCGAGATTGGCATTTGATAAAATTTTTGGCATTATTTGAGGCTGTCCGTCCAATTAATGCATCGAGCCATGTGAATAAAAATTAATTAAAACATTTTTTGCCGGTCAAACCAAGCGGGAGAGAAGAGTTTAAAACGTTTATGAATCAAAATTTCGCCAATTGACGCAGTTTCAGAAAATATCAACAGAGGGAAAAGTAAAAATATCATTCAGAAGCGGAAAAGTGACTAAGAAACTTTTCTTCGCGACATCGCTCACACCTCTCAATGAATGAACGGAAGCGAAAAGTAAAGTTGAAGGGAAATCTGTCACATTAACGGCTCCTAATTATTATTGACCATGCATATCAAGTTCACGGCAGCGAGAGAAAGGCGCAGCGACACTTCATAAATTCTTCGTCGGAATTCTCCAGTTCAGTGAATAGAAGAGTAAATATTGATCTTCTTTAAAGTCCCCCATTGATGTTTGCTTTGCAGGGAATTGAAGCGCGCTAAGCTGCGTGGAACAGTTGGCAGTGCAATTGTCAGAAAATTTTCCATTGAGATCCTTTCAACAAGTTAAGCACTTCACAAACAATCAAAGTGAAGGGAAAATCAAACAGAAAATGCATTCGAAAATATTTCCATTGAAATATCTTTCCAAGTTTGAGTAAGATTGGCAAGTAATTTAACCTTGCGTTAAGTTCAAAACTGCGAAGTAAGGAAAGATAAACAGTCGATCTTGATCTCTCACTCAATGTTTTATTAATTAACATCTGCTGATAGTCAAAAAGTCATGTGGAGTGTAAAAGCTCGTGAATTTCATCAGTCGCGTTTGATTACTTTAAAGAAGAAAATTTATACAGTGCTGATCCAAGAAGATCCCACGAGACAATTACGGAAATTTTATACTGAAACAGAGGCTGTAGGCGGCTTTCGTGATAATGTTCTTGTGGGTGGAAGGTTCTGGTGGCTCTTTATGCTGAATTACAATTAGCTTAACCTTTAAGTTAACCAACTGGTACTAACGGAAGTCGTAATGAATTAAATATCTGCCTTCTGTCCTTGCCGAATGTTTAGTCTCATTGATTTTCAATAAAATTTTATAAATTTTCATTGAAATCTTGGGAATTTTCTCAGAACTCAAATGAAAATAAGATTTTTGACCTCAACCTGTACTTCCAACGAGCAAAAGTAGATTCCTTCAATTCAATTGCGATTTTCTTTCTTTTTTGCGCAAAAAGACTTACACAAAGTATCGGCACAATGTTTTTCTCTTTCCTTCACCTTTTGCGATTCTTTTTCTAGTTCAGCAGATGTTGAAGAGGAAAAACAAATCGTTAAAGAAATTGAAATTTTAAAACGAAAACAGTGTGAAGATTTTGTGCGATTTTCGCCTACAGCGAAATTGTGAATGAAAGACTGTGATTCATGGCGCTGACCAACACGAACAAAGAGTTCGCCGAAAAGCGGGCAGTTTTCTCGGTGCTGAAATTCAAGTGATTCGACTGCTTTCTTCAAATGCGTTAATTTTCTAATCTCAGCTATTAATACCGTGTAAACTTTATTTCTAGTGGACCGTGCGGCAACAGAAAAGCTGTCGTCGATAAGGCGCCAAATCACGTCTCTTGAATGAATTGCCTAAGTAGTTTGCTGTTCGTCTCGTCGGATTAATTTTACCATAAATTTAAGCGACGAAAATCACCTCCCGAGAGCTTTATTCAACAAAATAGAAAGTCCACATTGAAGCGATGAACGGGGAAATTAAATGAAAAATCAGGAAAAGACGCTCGGCCGCTCCAGGCGCTGTTCACCCGCCGTTTTGCTGGTTTACAACGGCTTTTACGGTGGGGTTGCATTAAATAATACAATTAAGATTAAGGTCGTCGTGAACCTTTCCGCGAGACAATCGACAAAACCTGATTAAACAGACTCACGGCAATGACTTTTTGTATGGCTGCCATCGATCGAAAGCTTCGCTTCACTCGTGTCTGAACGTTGCGACATGAAATTCTCAACGAATTCATCGTCAAGAGAAGTTTTCCTTCACTCTTCGATCGCCGAGACATAAATCTTGAAAGTGTTGACGAAAATGTTTTTTCTTCTCTCTTTAAAGAGATGCAACCGTAAAAACAAACAAATACGAAACCGCGCTCGAGCTAACACACTAGAAAATTTCTCACATTCTTAAGCCGTTATTTTTAGTTTTTCTTTTTCGACATTCCTTTTCTCCGCTGCGGTTTGTCGCTTTTCTCCGATTTCTGTTTTACTCTTTTTAAGTCGTTTAAGATTTCATTCTTCAAAGTTCACAAGGAAAGCGAAGAAGAAATGAAAATACTTAATTAAAAAAATCTTTACGATGCTCTCACAAATTTCTTAAGCCGTGAGCAGTGTGAAAATTGCGTCTTCTGGGATTCCTAACCACAGAAATGTGGAAGTTGTATCGAAAAAAATGAGTTTTTACAATGAATCAACAGCTAAGCGTGCAGTTCACGTCAATTTGTTACTCAATTTCCCAACCAGCCCCGAAATTTATGCCATTCAACAAAGAAAAAATTTCATTCACTTAAAAGTATTTCTGTTCAAAGAAGCGTTCTAGCACGCTCTGTAAGAAATAATGATGCCACTTCGTTGCCTTAAAACGTTTCCCGCGTCTCAATTGACGTTTTTCCTATTCAAATTTGTTTCAAAAGCCGTGAATAACGATTTTGAGCTGCATTTACCGTGCACAATAATTTATGTGTGATGAGTGTTGGTTGATATATTTTCAAAACAGACGCAAATTTATTTCTGGTGAATCAGCCGAGCCATAGGAGATTCCACCGAAAATGCGTAGTTTTAGAATTTAAACAAACTAAACTGGAATTCGGGAAAGTAAGGTAGGTTAATTTTTTTTTCACGCAAATTTCCCGTTAAGGAACGCTTTGAACATCTCAATTCGCACCTTGTTCTGACCGCGTTTTCACGTTTTTGGGAGATTGCGTGAACATTTTCGCTCCACACACCCATTTTCCTGGTTCCATTACTGAATTTACTAGGTGAATTTTCTAAAATTTTGTAAACTAGAACAGATGGGCCGGTAGATAATCTGCAGAGATGATTTGTTTGTCTAAATTCTTCGGACCATTTCAGAAAACAGAACTTTTACGGCACGGCACGGTGAGTGACATTTGGGCTGATTGATACTTTTCTGGCTTAATGTTTTTGACCCAAATTTGACGTCTATAAAATTATAAGAGTTTTCATGATGATGGAACGCAAGCTATGAGAGTTGTTCTAACGATGCCTTGGAGGTGCGGGAAGGTCTCCATTCAGACGATCAACTTCGGAGTAGCAAAATTTAATTTATTAGCATTGTGAACTCAGATCTTCCGCCTTCATTGTGCTTTTTGCTATCTCGCGAAAATGTTATTGTGAACATTGTGTTTTGACAACCCCCTTTTCATCGTTCCAACTCCCAGTTTTATCGTTATGACTCCCCGGGCACGAGATTCAAACGAAAAGATAAATAATCGAACAGAAAATATTTTCGCAATAAATTTTCTTCTGTAACTCAATTAAGAGATTATCGTTCAGTTCACTTTGTTCAGTGATTCAAACGTATTGGCAAAGGGAAAAGTTTAAATGTTTCCATAAAGGTCGTCAAACTCTTGTTCTGGGCAAATATTTCAGTCATCATTTGTTTGCAAGTTTATGAAGCTTGTAAATTCTTACCTGAATTGATGCAGACGGGTTGTCGATGCTTTGTTTCCGAGTGATGAATAAAATCCAATTAAATCGGTTTCCACTTCACTAGATTTTTTATCATTAAAAATGCACTTTGTGAAAAAATTATCCAAATTTCAGTGTTTCCTTAAATTCACAATTAGCCGGTCTTTGCACTCGACAGTTTTTTCTTTTTTATATTCAAATATTTTTTCTTCTCACAGAAGTAAAATCTCGAGATATATTTCAAAAAGTTGAACTAAGCATTCGGAGATCCGAGAGAATACTGAACATTTTCACGATCGTTCGCCTTGTTTTATAATTTTCCCAAGGAAAATTCTCTCGGCTACTGCAGCAGAATTTCCTTCTCTCGGATTTTCGCATTCAACAGATGACTCTATCGGCAACACATGCGCAGAATGTCGCCAATTTCGCATATTTTGTTCGCATGTTGATGTACCATTAATCACGCAATCTTGAGTAGAGTGCTTGAATCGCAAAAAATGCTTTAAAAGGAAGTTTCGTGAATCTCCGGATCCGACGGAGAAAGTATTTTTCCAGGTTGCAACCTAAAAACTCACTTTTTGTTGTTGAATAATTTTCTCAGTGTTTCGCCATAAAATTAATGATTTAAAGTTTGGCGCCTCACAAAAATTTGTCTCTCGCAACTTTTCGCAGCCGTTTCTCAACGAATAATAATTTGATGATTGCGGCTTTCGTATAAACGTTTCATCGTGGAAATTTGTTTCTGATTTTTGTCGCCACGATGGCATTTACGAGTGGGGATATTCCAATTCCGCTTCGCGTTAACACACATGATGAATCCTTGGCAACAAACTCGATAAACAATAACTTCGTTTCATCACCTTTAATCAAATAAAATAAATATTTAGAGTCGATAACGACATTTTGGAAGCATTAACGGGTGTTTCTAGCAAAGATGGCCCGCCTCCAGGGTAAAATTAGTGACGAGTGGTCGTTGAACATGATTGTTTGCAAGTTCAAGTCGATATCCGGGGACAAACAGTTTGATCATACAAAACTCATCATCAAAACTCCCACACAATTTTAAGTTGCAGACTGGCATTTGATTGCACAAACCATTAAAAATAGTCAATCCGAAAACAAATCTTCACTGCAACAAGGCATAACAACACGGACTCACGTTCAAATGTTAACGTCCAACGGTTTCGATCACCCATGACAGAAGTGTTAATTAATCCCAGAACCAAAAGATGATCTGGAAAATGTCTTGTCGTCGCCAATCAAAGTGTTTGACAAGTTTGTTGCAGTTCAAAGAATTTTCCTTCTTAATTACTCTTTATAGGACACATTTATTATCTTCTACACTTTCATTTTTCTCCCTCACACTCCAAAGTGCCTATTTATTATGATTGCGGCCACCTCCGAAGGAAACGTTAATTGATATTTTCTTCCTTTTATCTGCAATAAAGACGGCACTGAAAGTGCTTCGTGCCCAAGGAAAACCATGACCTCCTTGAGTTGGGTTTCGTTGAGAGACTTGTCTTCCCAGAAAGAAAAATCTTGTCAATTGGGACTTCTTAAATCTTCAATTGGATGACGACAAAAAAATTTCAATTAAGTATAATTTGAGAACGGTCCAAAATACTTTCGCATAAAAAAATGCTTTCATTAATATTTCCTGCAATGAACAGACACTGTACAGAAGAAATTTCACCCGACTTGGTAACAACATGATTCAGTCATCATAGGCAAATTGAATTTGTCATCAAAACACATAAAGACGCATTTGTTTTCGAAGCGAAGACTCGCGAAGACGCATCAAAAACATAAGAAAGAAAAACGAATTGTCATAAGCAGCGTTCGCCTGGTAGCAGCGTTCAACTTCATAGCGAAATATTGCTGCTAGGCGCGAATCTCATTTAAAGATCTGGATGAAAACAGTTTAATTCCAATGATTTTCTGACATTTTTGCAAACACATTTTGCTTAAAAGGAGAAATTAATGTGCATCATTGAATCGCGATTTTACTGAAAGTTGACAATTTTCACGTTTCCAAGGAACTTCCCCATTGTTTATCTGCTTCTATCGATTTTCAATGATGCTTCACAATTGAAACCGATATTGTCACGTGGTTTGTCATCTCCGGCAATCTTTTAAGATCACAGTCGACAATAATTTTTTATTCAAATTAACGTCATTTTGTAATTTTTTTTATGAAATTCTTGCCGAATCAAACAAATCAATCTTAAGAACTTAATCTTAAAATCTTTCAAAAAATTCTCTGACGTTGGAAAAAATTTCAACGGCTTAAGAAGTTTCAAACTTTCTTGAGTCTCGCTTGCTGCATAACCCAATCTTGATCTGTTGATTTGGGTGGCGACTCGCAATCTGAAATCTCAGCACTCGTCGTCGTCTCAATTGGAGACGTTTGGGATACACACTGAGACAATCCGTTTCGTTTAACCTTATCTGATGTCAAAGTCTCATTTTGCGTGTGCCACAAATCCGCTCCAATGAACTTTGCCATAGAATCGGGCCTGATTATCCACAAACCTAAAATCGTGACGATCTAGGCTAATCCAAATTTATGTAAATTCCGATGTTGTTCCGCAAGCGGCTCATCCTTTTTCCGACGACTTTTCCGTCGAGAAGACATACATTTTTAGCTGAGTCACATATCGGTGGAAGGAAAAGTGAACAACGAATTTATGGCGCTCTTCTTTCATTACCATAAATCATCGTGCAAATCGGAAGATGTCAAATCATGATGGCTAATGCGATGCTATTTACCATCGGGCTGGTGACCTAGTTCGTTCAAGAAAACAACGACCGCTGATACATTGGAAAACTGAAAGCGTTTGTCTCGGAACAAATCAATTGAATCCATCAATTCTTACGCTAGCGAGAACAACATCTCGTTAATAAAAACTTTTCAAGCAGAAGCCGTACAAGGATCATCAATATTTTGTTTATGCTCGTTCGAATCGAGAGCGTATGAAGTGGAATGATGAACTAAAGTCAATATTAATGGAAACAGAAGTCAACTGGGACTCGGCCGATCAAATGGTTTAATTTGGCATGGTTTTGTCCATTTTCACTGTCCATTTGGTTACCCTTGGAGGCAATGATTCAATAAAGATAGAGAAAAATGTTGCTATAACGAAGTCTTATTGGACTTTCATAAAACTTTTGGCTCTTGCAAAATCTTTTGAAGGTTCTTGGTCTATGTGAAGATACTCGAAATTAGGTTGAAAACTCATTGAGACATGAAAATTTGTCACGTGAACACTCTGATACTGACATACGCAAAACATGAAGCGTGTTCCGTCCATAATTAGTCCTTTCAATAGTAATTGTACCTTTGCAGTTACTGTCGAAAATTTGTTTTAGAAAGCTATGCAATTTTTTGTACTTTAGACAGATTCTCAAATGATAATAGCTATAACAATTTTTCCTTATTCGAATAAGGCTAGTTCAAATGAAAAATTAAATACAGAATATCTACTTCAAAGTAAGAAGTTTTATGATAAAATTTTAAAATCAATGAAATTCGTTCGAAAGGTTTTGTGGGAATAATTACGTCACCAGCGATGAAGTATCAAGCAACATCAGCACAATTGTTCTGACTAAGCAGTCGTCACTTCTAAGATTACCCAAAAACAAGTGTAATTTAATCTCCCGCACGAAAATAAAAACAACATTAAGTCGTTTCTGTGTTTCTTCAATTGATTTGTTCAGTCTTATCTGTTCCACCGTCAGAGTTCAATAAACAACGCTTCAAAAGTAAATTTATGACATTTTAAGTGATCTGACTGATAACTGCCTTTCAGATGTGCTCGAGCGTTTATAATTGACATAATTAAAAATGTGAAGAGTACTCGTTTGGCTGATCGTAATTTCGAGAGTCGTGTTTATGCGGCAGTGGCACAGTCAAGTGCTGATAATTAGCAATAATTGGAATGTCGCAATCACGGGATCATGAGTGCACTCACTGATTGCGTGCGTCCCAAATTGAGAAACTCTGGGTTGATAATAATAACTTTTACTGCACCTGTCGTAATTACTCGATAATGACTTCACCTTTTGTGATAAGCTACGAAAACAAGCAGCAAATTCTTACATCTGAGAACTCACCGTTTTCATCTCATAATAGGATTTCTTTCCATAAAATGTATCTAAATGCCATTTCATAGAACAGTTGGCCTTTATGTTGAAAGTTTTGAAGCAAGTAAGCGAATGTTTTCTACTGTTCATCCTTGCAGAATCTTACGCCCGACTGTCAAAAAATAATGAATATTAACAGAAAGGTCACCATGGTATATAAAGACGTTGTGATGACAATACTGGAGAGATATTTAGGTTGCGATGGTATTACCAGACATATGAAGATACATGAAGTTTAACGTCTTAAAGAAATTTAATTTTATTTAAAACAAGAAGTTTTATTTTAGTTAAGAAGTTTTTCTTTAGTCAAGAAATTTTTTTTAGTCAAAAAATAGTTCTATTGCCTGAAACCTTTCAATGTTATCAACACAACGAGATAAGTGATAACAAAATGAAATTGACACTGGAAACAGGCCCACAAAGAGACGTGACAGATTAAAGATTAGACGGAAGTCTGTCAAAGATGACTTAGAATCTTGTTTTTCAATGTGTGATTGATGGGTGGCAGTATGTGACGTCAGTTTAATCTTGAACATATTTTTTTAAGAAGACAAACATGT
Organism: Belgica antarctica; assembly: GCA_000775305.1. NCBI lineage: Eukaryota > Metazoa > Arthropoda > Insecta > Diptera > Chironomidae > Belgica > Belgica antarctica. Next base: position 19,550 of record JPYR01000075.1, on the reverse strand, counting down.
AAAAATGTAATTGACCTTTGTGATTGTTATAACAAAGCGTTGTTGATAGATCAGGATTTTTGATTTTCAAATGAACAATGAAGTCTTAGCAGACAGACCTAACATCTAAGCAACCCCCTTTCTTCGAAAACAATTCGACCGCGGGTCAAATCAACACCGCAATAGCCCACAAAAACAAACAAACAAACAATAATTTTCAGAACATATGGGTAAATAAGGTGGAAAAGCAGTGTGTGCGATATCGATACAAACTTGCAACAGGCCTTCTACTTCTTCACACAGCTACATCCGACGAAGAAAAATTTGAGCAGAGAGAATTGAAGAAAAATGTGTACGAGACAAAAAGGAAAAATCACCAGCCAGACACACTCGGCATACAGAAAAAACCTCATTCTCCATTCGCAGTTTAGGTTTGGTGGAGAACAGAAGCCGTCTTTCTCTGTAATTCGGTCAATCGAACTTGACGCTCGGTTTTACTTTGTAGAAAAGTTTCCAAAACGTTTGCAATTAGTTTAAAGTCAATTAGAAGACAAGACAGAAGTCGAAAAGTTGTCGAGTGATCCGCTAAATTGAATCCGGAGAGAAAATCGATATCAAAATCGTTCCGCTTGTGACCAAACAAAAACGCTTCGCTTTATTTTTTGTGATAACGTTCGAGAGATAATAACAAGAAACTACAGAAAGCACTTTTGCTAAGCAAATAGTGAGAATCAGCCCAATTTTTGATTGTTTAAAGAGAGAAAAAAAGCGAAAGTCAATAAAGATGGCAATGAGATGTTTAGGAGTATTGATTAGCAAGGAGATTTCTGCCGGTCTCACGCGCAGAATCAGCACCACAGCAGCACGACAGATGCTCCGTGATTCCCCGAATGCACATTTGAACAAACAACTTTTGGATCGATACACGAAACTCCAGAAGAACATCGACCCGAAATACATTCAGGCCACTTACGTGTGGATCGACGGAACCGGCGAGAACGTACGCTGCAAGGATCGCGTTCTCGAGAAGGTGCCGCAGAAGCCCAACGACTGCCCCGACTGGCAGTACGACGGCTCATCAACATATCAAGCTCAGGGTGGAAACTCAGATGTCGCGCTTGTGCCACGTGCACTTTATCGCGACCCATTCAAAGCTGGGGATAACGATGTCATTGTTCTCTGTGACACTTACAAGCCTGATGGATCACCGTGTGAGTCAAATCACCGCGCTGCCATGCAAGCTGCATACGATCAGACCCATGCCGCAGAACCTTGGTTCGGAATCGAGCAGGAATACACATTCTTGGACGTCGATGGTCGCCCATTGGGATGGCCGACAAATGGCTTCCCCAAGCCACAAGGACCGTTCTACTGCGGTGCTGGTGCCGATAAGGTCGTTGGACGTGATATCGTTGAAGCCCACGCATTGGCTTGTCTCTACGCCGGTGTTCAATTTGGCGGCACAAACGCTGAAGTCATGCCAGCTCAATGGGGTTAGTAGTGATAAGAAAAGGTCGCACGACGATTGCTTTAATTTGATTTCAATTCTCAGAATACCAAGTCGGTCCATCCCTCGGAATGAAGGCAGCTGATGACCTTTGGATTTCCCGCTACATCTTGTGGCGTATCGCCGAGGAATTCGGAGTCGTCGTTACATTCGATCCAAAACCAGTGGAAGGAAACTGGAATGGAGCCGGTAAGTCGACCATAAATCTCGAGCCTCTAAATGTTTTTCATTACAATTCCGTTTCATCGATTTCCATCCACAGGTGGCCACACCAACTTCTCAACAACCGCCATGAGAAAAGAAGGCGGAATCTCGGCCATCGAGAAGGCAATTGAAAAGCTCTCAAAGCAACATCCCAAGCACATCAAAGCCTACGACCCACGTGGAGGAAAGGACAACGAGCGTCGCCTTGTGGGACGCCTCGAGACTTCCTCGATCGACAAATTTAGCTCGGGAGTTGCCGACCGCAGCAGCAGCGTCAGAATACCCCGAGGCGTTGCCAGCGCCAAGAAGGGATACTTGGAAGATCGTCGTCCTAGCTCCAACATGGACCCGTACAGCGTTTGCAACGCAATTCTCACCACCACCTTGTTGGATCAATAAGTGTCCGGCGAAGGAAATTAAGCAACACAAAATTGCGATCGAAATTTGGCGCGCAAACTTTTCTTCTAAATTGTGATTAAAATACGTAATTAATTTTGGTTCACGAAGTCAGTTCCCATTAATGAGTTTGAAAAGTGCGTAAAATTCTGAGTTGTTTAATGAAGTGAAACGATGTATACTTAATTAAGCTTAATGACCTCTGTTGGTTTAATTCTTGCATTTTAATTTTTCCGCACTTCTGGATTGGTTCTTGTGACGATGGCTGCTTTGATCTGCACCAGAACAAGCGTTCACGTCATGATCGCCTCTCCAGCAACACGGAACAAGTTCTTTTTTATTAAAATTCTGTTTTGAACATTTACATTTGTGCAAATTTTTGGGACTGTTCGTGGATGATGTCAGATGACTTGGTACAAAAATATCATAAAATTATTCCGATGACATCACTTACGAACATAACAAATTTATTTGCTTTTAAAAAGAGTGATTAGCGGATGGAACAACGATATCAACCCAGCGCAATTCAAACCATTGATGCTTGCCAATGATGAGATCAAGAAAATATCCTGTTGAAGACTTAACTTAAGTCACTTGCATTTTAAAAGACTTTAAATATCTAAATGTTGGCAAACAAAAATATTTTCAGATTTCCGAATGTTATTTATGGAAAAGTTTGCTAAATGAACTTGAAAAAGTGAGCTTGGCGTCGATGGGAGTGATAAGATAAACAAGTTTTCGGCGAAAAATTGAACGCGAAATAATAGAAAACTGTAAACTTTGGAAATATCTGCCGGGTGAGAGACCTGTTTTGAGTATCAGCCAATGAAATTCGAAGAAAATGGAAAATGATGAAAAGCTGTGTCTATAGAGCCGTGTTTTCTATAGATGTTTTATTTTCACAAGAATGTTTTATCTGTTGTCAAGCTACGACAAGTAGATGTGGCAAAATGATGACGATCACAAATTAAAAGAGTTTGCTTCACACAACGTGACTCTTTGATTAAAAGAAAACTCGTTTTTTGAAAGAAAAACAAGCGAAAACGTTGCAAAAAGGTGAATGCGAGTGCCAAATGAAAAAAATTCACGGAATTCACGGCCAAAAGATCGAGACAATATCAAACTAAAAGACTTTGAAGTTGACATAATCTCTCGAGAACGAGTTGCTTAAGAAAAAGATGGATTTGTATTTTTTACATTTATGTTGATGACAGTAGACGCTTTTGTGTTTGTTATGAACGAAATTTTATGAAAATAAAAAGAATGAGAAAAACGTTAGAGAAACCCGTTTATTAATAGATTCCTAAAAGCCGAACGGCATCAGTTTCAGTGGTTTACTGGCCAACGGAGAAAACTTCGCTCAAGAACACGCAACAGGCAGGAAGACCTCCAATCGAGCTGGCGATTGCGGTTCTACATCAAAAATGTTGCCGCGAATGTCTCCGATGATTTTTCAGCATGACTTTCATTCGACGTTATCGTGCAACATTAAAAACATTTTCTTTTTCGTCTGATGTCAAATTTTGCGTTTTAATCGCAGTGGCAGTAAAGCGGTCGTTGATATTTTACTCGTTGACCCATTTCGACTGTCTTGAGCGAGGTTCGCTTTTACGTAGAAACAACTTTCGCTTTATTTTTGAATGCAGTGACCGAAATAAAGCGATTGCAATGTTCGAAAGTGATTCTGAACGTGGGCAAAATTTCATCTGGCGAATAAATTCGCACACTCGAGGTTTCAAGGCAACTAGGCCAAGCAGAGATATTGATAAGGCAGACGTTTTTCGGCCTTTGTTTGTCCTTCGACTTAAATTAGCTTGCCCTTTTCGAAGTGCCTCCGGGTCGTGCTGATTTCTGAACTATTTTTGGAATTGCAAATATTTGGCAAAAGTTTTGACGCAACAGCGTGTGTAATTATTTTGGACGAATTCTCTGAAGATGCTAAATTCATATGTTGTTGTGAACGAATCACCTTGAATTTTGATTTTTCGAAAATTCTTTTATGGTCTCCGATTCTATACCTGCAGCATGATTTAGGTTGTGACATTCGGTTTGACTAATAAATTCATTAAAAGTTCTCTTTAGAAACGTATTTAAACATCTTGGAACGTAGCACAAACGACGAATTTTTTGTCTTTTCTTTCGTGTCGTCGCTTCGCTCTATTCAAGAATTTATTGAAACAGAATGCCAAAGATTCTCTGAGCGACGAACGCTTAGCAACATTAAATGTTCGCTATTGTTTCATAACACGAAATATTATCATCATAAAGCAATTATCACCGGATAAGATACGAAAAAACTAACGAACTTCATGCTAAGCTGATTATTAGACAGCTAGTGGAGTGTAGAATTCTGATCCAACAATCTCGCCACTTCAATTTGTCCCTGAAATAATTTTTTGTTTTTTTCACTTCAGTCGCTAAAACAACAAACCTGACTTGGCAACGCATCGCAGGCACTCATCGAAAATAAACAATTAATTTGGTCGTTTTATCGATTATTATAATCTTATCAGCCTTACAACATGTTTTTGTGCCTTATCTTACATAAAACAAGCACAAAAGGGGAAAATTTTCTCAGCTCGTTGCGATGATAAGCCACATTCTATAAGAGAGAAAAACAAATGTTATGTGCACAGACAGCCAGACTAGAAAAGTTTATCGAATAATGATTTACAGGAAGTATAATAATACATAAAACTTCACGGAAAACATTAGGTAAGAATTGAATTGTTGAACATGAATTTCTCAGGCACGAGCAGAAAAACGGAATTTCTATTGGAAAGGTTTTTTGTAAATTTTCCACACGCAGAGAAGTTTATCAGCAAGAAATAGGCTTGTGTAAGCAATGCAAGTTTTATTGCAGCTTGTGCAATCATCAAAAGTATACTGGAACATTGCAAGAAGTCAATTGCAAGAAATAAATTGCAATTGACATTTTATTTTCATAACTGTTCAAGTCAACTTTCATAACTTCAACAATTGTGCAACTTCCAAGTGCTGGAATTGTCTTTAAGCACCTAGGTTTACAAAGCTGAAGTTTTCTGATAAATTCTTAATCAGATTTCAACCCACTCAACTTCACAAAAGCGACTTCAAGTGGCACCACAACATCAGATGTGAACAAAAGGCTATTTATGAATAACGAGTTAAGAAGCATTCCATTAATGTCGTCGTAAAATCACCAGGTACAGGAAAAGTATCAACAGAAAAGTTTCAGTGAACACTCAGATGCACACGTTTTGTTGTTCTTCTTAAATTAACAGTCACACGAACTGTGCCAGTTTCCAAATATCAAATGTTCACAAGGCCGATGTTCACAAAATTTTCTCAACTTCGACGACGATTTTCTTCTTATGTTTTCTTTCGGCGTGATTTATTTTTAAAAGTGACTTATGCTTTCCACAACGTGTCGAATGAATTTTGAAATCAAAGACTAGAAGTCGTTGGCAAACGTTCAGAACGGCGTGAAAATAAAAAAAAAGCGGGATCAGATGATTCTTAGATGCGTGTTTCGAATTCGAGATTGAAAATTGAAATTTCGTCGCCAAAAATATAATTGTCTTGAAGTTCAAGTTTAGTTTTGCTGAAAATAACGCGAATCTCATTGAAACGGTGGTTCAACTGTTTGAGTGATTAGGTTGAAGCAGGTTGTGTCTTTCAACGTTTCGTGTTCACTGTCCGGTTTATGACCCAGCTTGCTGCAACTAAATAAATCCAAACCTGTTGAAGTTTTCAGATCTGTTGAAGACTTTAATGACAAAGCAAGCCAAGATTCTAATTGCCCATTGTTTGACCAGCTTCAAACTCACGTTAATGTGCCAACCGTTCGCCGGGCTTCATTTATCTTTTGTTCTGGCACATTTCTGAGATCAAGAAGTACGACGCACGATCTGGCAACAACGCCTTAGACTAATGGACTCATAAAATATTCACGGAAAAGTTTTTCGCCACGTGCTTGCCGAGTGACTCGTCTGTATCTCCGTGAAGAAGAAAGCATCACAGATTTATCTAGCTGTTCCCATTTCCTCGTCGGAGTTTGTTCAGCAAATAGTAAGAATCACCATTGCTTATAGTAAGAATCTTATTTGCAAAGAACGCCGCCATCTACATACTTAGTTCTCGTACAACCACTGCTCGTAAAGATTTAAAATGTGACCATAATTCGTACACCCGTGCTACGCTTCAGGCTGCGTGATTGATGCCACCTGGGGTCTCCAGATCCTTGTGTTTCGTTTCGGGTTTTATTTGCTAAACGTGTTTTTAGAATCTCGTGCCATTCGGGTGAATTCAATGTGATTTAAAATTCTGTGAAGAACAACGTGACAAGTTTGTTTACATTTTGCACTTCGTTGTGTAAGATATTTTGCTAAATGATTTGAAAATGACTGGGAACTTCACCGAAAGGTTATGAATTGGTTTTTGAATAAAGCTTGGCAACGTTCGGTGCCGACCTATTTAGGTTAAATTTAACTCAATTTGTCCAAATATAGTCATTAGAATCAAAATAAAATCTTGGCATTATCACTGCCTGTTTGCAATGCATTTTGTAAATTGTTGATAAATAAACTATATAAATAGATAAATAAAGGTTCTGCTAAAAATTAAGTTATATTATTAGGCAGATATAACAATTCCGATGTCTTATGTTTTTGAGTAAATGTCAGTTCCATCGTTATGCATTTGCTGAAGTTGTTAATCACCATTTTTCTTTTTTCTTAATATCTGTAACCGATTACGGAGATGGAATTGAGTTAATCGAAAATTGATAACAGCGACTGCTTTGGCATTTTGCATCGAAAGTTTAGTGTCTGGCCGGGTGTTTGTTACGAACAAGTCCACGTAACGAAACATCAATATTATTCAAACGTTTGTTTAAAATTCGAAGCGGTTTCGCTTTTACTTTCTGCGCGATGCCAGTTTAATCGCTCGAGTTATCAGCTGGAGACAATTTCGCAGGCCGTGCCATTCACATGTTCAAATTCCACACTAGAATCACGAAACTGGCAGCAAGCTTCCTTCAATGACTTTGCCGACAGCTGAGCCGCGAACAAGAGCGGTCGTAAAAACATCGTAAAATTATTTTATTGATATGTTGTGCTAGGTCAGCGACTCGACGTATTACGCCAGCTCACTCCGTTGGTTCAAATGAATCACAGGCGTTTGCTGCGAGATTAGCAGGCGGATTCATCAGCGCAAACAAAACAAACTTATCACAGAAGTGTTTTTAATCTCTTTTGGACTTGAAACGGTCGTTTGCCTCTCATTTTCTATGTCATTGAATGCAGTTTGTTTGCTTTTTATATTAAAGTAAGTTTGGATTTTAAAACACTCTCCCGGTGTTGATTCAACTGCATCGCGATATTGCACGAGCCTCCGCCAATGCAAATAGTTGCAGTTGATAATTGATATTGCAGAATAGTTTTACAACTTAAAGTCTAAAGGGTGATAGAACCATTACAGTGGCATTCGAGCCTCTCATTCAAAGGAATCTGGGATAGTCCTAAGGGAAAGCGAGATATGTTTGTATTCAAAGGCTGACAACCTTAGATGAGAAAGGCGACCGTTCACCCCGTTTGATAAAATTTTCCCTTGTTACACAACAAAATGCCAACGAGATGTGAATGAACTTCCGGTAATCCAGCATTCATCCAAAGATTGAGAATAAGGCCGTTTTTTGGGCACCAGAGATGAAATTTCAGAACCCAACTGCAGGCTATAGAAGAATTACGAGGAATGACAGGCTAATTAATCCCGGCTTTTTGTTTGCCACTTTTTGTTCTCAAGTTTTTAATGCGAACTGTTAGAAGATTTCTTGATTGGAATTGTTTGCTAATTAAGAATGCATCACGGATTTTTCGTTAATCTATTCAAGGTAAAGTTCAAAATCCGTTGAAAAGTTTTGTGTGTTCTTCTGAGTGGGAAGTGATCAATCTTTGATGAAGTTTTTGGATTTTTCTAAAGAATTTCAAAGAGTTTTCAATTAAACTGTTAAGATAAAGGCAAAATTTCTTTGTTTAAACAGAGAAAACTCTATACTCAAGTTGTCTCTGGTTAAAACGATTATTATCTGTAAATATTTCTACTAAACCGAATCAAAAATAAAATTGTTCATCAGACGAACTTCTAATTGATTCCGCGTAAACATCACATCAAGATACTTTCAAGTTCAGCCGATTTTACTTCTCATCTAATGATAATGTTTAGGAAACTTTTAAAAGCGCATTGAAACTGCGTATAAAAACGCATTTATAAAATCGCTGATCATCGAAAATTGCTGTTCAGTTGTGCTTCAAAATCGTGTTAAACAAGACTTCATTGCAAAAGTTCTAGTCTTAACTTTCTGTCTTTTCGCGATTGCTGTGGCCGTACCGGTGGCTGATGCAGAAGGAGATGGCGAAGAACCGTTCGATATTGGAACGATACACGTGCAAAAATCGGATCCAAAGAAAATCAAAATCGGTGGAGCTTTCTTCGTCATGAGAAACATCGGGAACGAAGTTTCTGTGAGTTGAACTTTGACTTAATTAGTTTTCATGTCTAATCGACCGGTTTTCCACAGTTTCAAATCACTTTGACCGACAAAGCAACCGAAAAACAAGTTTTCAAAGTCGAAAAACCATTCTGCGACTTCTTCAAGGGAGTTTTCGAGCTTTTCCCAGCTATGAAAGACGAATCTAACATCCCCAGTGACGGTTCTTGCCCAACAACTGGTGTCTACACTATCAACGATTTGGTTGTAGATGACAAAGCTTTCGATAAAATCCCGTCCGGAGATTACGAGCTTGAAATAGAAATCGTTGATAGCACCAGCAAGAGAACTTTGGTGCCAATCGTGACCGTTGGTCGGTTCAAGTTCTGATCTGTTTTCTTAATAAATGGTGCTTGTAAGACTTCTCTGCACTGCTTTTAAATTTAAGGTCAAGTTTAAAGCAGAATAAATTATGTTAGAACTTTGGCCAGGACTTCAAAAAATTGCGTTATCAGTTTCAGATTTTATTATTGCGACTTTCGCTTTCATTATCTTGCCAAGACTCATCGACGCTTTCATTTTCGTTCGACTCCAATCGTGGATCGTTCACCTTCGAGCACAATACATAAACTTTATTTGGAAGCTCTCAGAGCATCACGTTTCCTGGCAAATGCGTGACAAATTATTTTCGTCCAACTAATCAATCATTAGGGAAATTGCTGTTGCGTAAATTTTCGCGACACATTTTACGCGGCGTGCAAGTTCATCGACTCCGTCGCCAACAAATGTAAATAAACATTGCGTAGAATCCCATCTCACGTTACATAGTAGCGCTGACAGTTGGTAATTTGATTTGCAAAAATGATAACGTCTGACAGCGATTTTGGAGTTGTGGTGATAAACTCGACTTGGGAAGTAAACAGACACAAGGAAGTAACGCTATGAAAATTTGTGAAATTCTTTTGGAACTGCCAATCTTTGCCCATCCATCGAAGGCCCTGCTTAACATGATCAAAACAAGTTTTTCAAGGAACCATCAAGATTCTCGTGAATCAATTTTATTTTCAATAATTTTCCCCGCATCAGCATCAACATTTACTTCTTCACGGTTCGTTCGGCGGCACTTTTCAACTTCTTGGCAATGACTTTCTGCTGCTTCATCGACTTGGAGGCCTTTGTTTTCTTGCTTTTCGACTTGTCGATGCCTTCGACCTTTGAACCGAAGAACTTTTGTTTCTTCTTTCCCTTCTCGCGGACCTGCTCGCGCTCGTTTTGGTCCATTTTTCCGCCACGACGGAAAAGCTCCTTCTTTGAATCTTTTTGGGAATCTGTGAACCGATTGAACTTCGCCTTCTGCGTGTCCTTAATTTTTTTGATGATTGGATTGTTGTTGCGCCGTCCCTTCATGAATACCTCTTCGTTTATCTTGTGAGGCCGCTTGACTTTCTGTTTGACAAGTCTGCCTGTTTTTTCGTCTTTCTTAAACATTTTCTTCTTTTCCTGCTTGTCCTTTGACTCGCAGCGGGAAATTCTCAGATTTCGCCCTTTGAACGGCTTTTCATTAAGCTTTAGGGCCTTTGAGATGTTGACGCCCTTATTGAAGCAAACGTAGGCGATTCCTTTGTTTGCAATTTTCCGGACGTATTGGATGTCACCGACTTGCGTGAAATATTCGTGGATCTCAGCCTCGGTCGCGTCGAACGACAAATTTCCAACGAAAATCGTGCCTTTGCTCGAGAAAGCTTCTTTCTTGTTATTGGCCATGTTTACGCGGAGATGATTGTCCAAGAGTTTGTATCCATTGAGCTGAACCGACTTAATTGCGTCATCTTCCTTCTCGAACACGGCGTAAGCGATGAAATTCTTGCATTCTTTGCGGATTTTCTTGGAGAAGATGACTTTGCCTGCCTCAGTTCGGAATCTCACCGACTTCACGGTTCCATATTCACTAAAAAGGTCTTTGATTCTCGTCTCGTTCACATTTGGGCCGTTGGGTATGTTGCCACAGAACACTGTTCGCGGCTCTTCAGCCTTATCATAAGCG
>JPYR01000074.1:181724-193187 GCA_000775305.1 Belgica antarctica | reverse complement strand
ATTTTTAATCTCGAGATGTCATTTTTTAGTGATTGTAGTTTTATAAACTCGTAGTTTGGTACAAAAATAACTTCGTTTTTGAGAGCAGTTAGCGAATCTTCGACGCGTTGCGAGTTCACCGTTCTCTCTTGAGAGATGGCGTGAGATGCACTAAATGCTAATGCTAGCTCATCGGCTTTATTTTGACTTGAAAAAACTAGTTCCTTAGCAAAATTAGATAAGGGAGGAAAGCCTTTTTGCTTGCGTTTAATCGCTCGTGCAAAATTAAACAAACTACGATTAGGAACAGAGAGAGAGGCTAGTTTTTCGTTAAAATGATCAGCGTTTAGGTTTGCAGTCATCGTTTTAATACGTCTATTGAGTTTATTCACCTCGCTTTTAAGGGAGGGAAAGAAAATTGAATCTAATCTTAATTTGTTCCGTAAAGTGGTCAACTTTTTAATCTCGACAGAGGTTGGATAGCGAAACGTGTAAGGTTTTGTCAATGGAACTGCAACCTTTTCGGCTTTGGAAATTGCATTTGTGAGCATATCGATTCTTATTTCGGGAGATTCTAATTCTGAGTCTGCGGAAAAATTGAGACAAATATCAGATGCAATTGTGTTGCGAAATAATTTCCAGTCAGCCTTTGCGTAATGTTTGATTTTAAGCTCCGGAGGAAACGCAATAGTGAATGGTAGAGAAAAACTGATTGGAAAGTGATCGGATCGTCCCTCATTGATTGTGAAAGGTTTTGATATACCTGAAATTCCCTTAGAGATGGCGAAATCGACAACCGATGCGCCGCCTCGATATGGAATCAAAGTGACTGAGTCAGGGAAGTGAAGATCAAATATTTTTTCTTGGCAAATTTTGAATAAATCTAAGCCCTTGCGATTACTGAAAACATTGTTCCATCTGCTATTCTTTGCATTCCAATCACCAGCCATGATCGTTGGGCCTGGCATTGAGAGTAAATTTCGCAAATCAGATTTGGATTGCGCAATTGTAAGAGATGAAGAGTTATAAACAGAGCCAACTGAGAACGAGCGTTGACCGATTTGAACTTCTACAAAGATTGACTCGATGTATGGTAGTTTTTTTTTTGAAAGAACTCTTTTGATTATGATCGAGTTATGCACGCAAATCATAACACCTCCGTGAGGATTTTGAGAATTGGAGTCTCTGTCATTACGAAGGCAGGTATAATTAGGTATGTGGAATTTGACTTTTTCGTTGAGCCAAGTTTCTTGTAGCAAGATAATATGAAAATTATTTTTTTGTATAAATGAGAGAAGCTCTGACTTTTTGCTTCTAAACGACTGGATATTCCAAGATAAGACGTTTACGGACATGACAAGTTTGTGGTGAAATCGATCAATAGACCTTGACGTGCCTTTTGATTCGAGCAATGTCTGAAGTCTTCGATAAAGTTTCTTACCGCATCGATTGTTTCTTGAAGAAATTCAAGATCATTGAGTTCACTGCCTAAGTCTTGTAATTGTCCGAAAAGTGTTCGCGATTGAGAGGGTGCGCGAGTGTCAGTGGTTGGATCGATGCGAGTTGCTTTGACATTTTCTCGGGAAAAGTGGTTTTGCGAGTTGGCAGAAGGCCCTGATATAAGAGGGAAGTTGAGATTATCTACCGTTAAATGTGGACGTTGTTGAGTTTGAGAGCGATGTCTTCTAGCGTTGATGAGACGTTCTTCAAGGTGATTCGTACGGTGAACTTCTTGCTGCTGGTGCGAAGAGGGACGATTTTGCCGATTTGCCCGAAGTTTCTCGGCAAAAGTGATGAAGGCTTCACATGTTGGTGAGTTTGCCGGGTGACCCGTCTTCTTGCAATTGACGCAAAAGACTTTATCGTCCGTGGCGCTTGTCTGACGCTGGCACTTTCCAGGTTCGTGAGACTCTGCACACTTAATGCATCTGAACTGGTGATTGCAATTTGAGGCAGCATGTCCCCACAATTGACATCGTTTGCATTGCACTGGGCGGCGTCTCGAAGGATCAAATTTCTTCCATTTAATTTTTAGGCCATCAACATCTTTGTGCGAGTGTTGGAGCTCGTGAAAACTGGTGGAACCTTTGTCAAACTGGACGATGTAGATTGGGTTGTTCTCGCCTCTGACCAGAAACGAGCAGCGCGTGGCTTTGCATCCTTGGGCTTGAAGTTTCTCGAGTAGTTCAGACGGCTCTATGTTGAAGTGATCGTGGAGCAGGAACGATAACTGGCGGTCGCTCTTCTCTGTGAAAGTGTGAAAAGAATGTTTTTTCACTTTGAGATAATCCATGATTTTCTTCTTGTCGTCGTAGCAGGATGCGCTGATGAAGAATTTCGTTCCACGCTTGCAGTACAAAGCCTTTGCTTTCAGTGAAAGTTCTTTGAGGAAGCGCTGAATGAGTTCATTGGAGACTCCGCTCACTTCGATGGCGTTTGGTTTGCCGTGGGTGATGTTCTCCGTTATGTTCTTTGAAGGTGATCCGGGCGGAGGCGGCATTGCTGCACGGTCCATTGATTCATTGTCCGAAAGCATATCGAAATTGTTGCTGACTGGAATATTTGCGACTGTTCTTTGATCGTGAGTTTTAAGGCGCTTGAGAACCGGGCTGCGCGTCGGCAGCGATTTTGATGAGTAACTGGAGTCATCCGACTCGGCGTCAATGTCGTGGAGCTTTGCCTTCAGGTTCAAGCGTCTTTGTGAAAGTCGACGTTGAATCGGAACCGAGTTTGACGATGTTGATGGAACCGACAAGTCGGCCATCTTGAATTTCGGTGAGTTTTCGTCAGTGAGAATTTTTACGGTTCACTTTATTCGCTGAGCAGTGCGGAATCCAACAAAACTTTGATTGGAATCGATGCACGGGATACTTATGCAAACTGTGATGCACTTTGTGGCCTTCGATTGATAGTTTTTGACAGATTCTGATTTTTAATTTTGATTTTGCGAGAGCGAATTTGAGAACGCTGGAGCGAATGATGGAGCTTAATACTTCATCCGAAGCTGACTTTGCATTTCTTTGTGAACATCTTTAATCAATAACTTGCTTTCAATTCAGTTTCAATTGCTTTGAAAGCACACCCGCTGCGAATCATCATCTCAATCACTTGCTGTTCCATTCAGAAACAAATGATGAAACTAGTTAGATCTCTCGAGATCAGCGCTTCAAAAGTTTTCTTACAGGAACAGATTTTCTCCCGGTAACCATAACTGAGTCGTATTAAGACGCAATTTTCTGTTCTCCCGCTGACGCCTTCAATTAAAACTTTTTCAAAGCCTTGATGTGTTTCTAATAACAACACTGGAAGGAACCGCAACAAAGTCAAGCCGCCAAAAGTAAAAATTTAACTTTTCCCAACAAAACAACCACAAAATTAAACTTTTCCTTGCATCAGAGAACCAAGACGGTTTAATTTATTGCGAGAATGACTACGAATTGTGTTTCTCCAGAACATCGGCCATGGCTGAATGTAAATGACGCATAAATAATGACGCCTAGTTGAACCCGTGATTTAACATCTTTTCCGTTTTCTCATCTCCACCCGCACTCAAGCCATTATATTTCCACGCCCGGTTAGTTTCATCTCTCTCGAGACACTCAAGAAATCGGGCGTAGGGAATGGGTCGATTGTGGTTTTGTAGATTCAGGCTTACAATAGAAAATTCAGAAGCAACAAATCAATAAGTGATGTTTCGAAAGTCAAGGATGAACAAAAGTTTTCCTGCCAATTCATGCTTCTCCACTGAGCGTTATCTGTTGACAGGTGGTCTGCATGAGAAAGCACAAAATCTACCTGCCAAGGTTTTTGGCCTTCTTCGCCTGCCGGGGACGTCTCATGGCTTATTTTTAAGCCCTAAAGTTGATTTTTTCAATTTTTCATGACTCGACCTTGTTTTTACCCTTTCATATCAAACCACCGACCCTGACGAAAAGAAAAAGAAAGTCTCGAGCTTAAATTGGATTTCTCGTCTTGACTCGGTGCTTGAGAGTTTCTCTGTGACTAGGTTTTTGTTCAAAAGGTGACAATTTCGTCGCTTCTTATTCCAGGAAGACCAGCGGGGGAATTGACTCAACCAATTCATGTTCGACCTTTTTATTCCATGAGAAAATGGACGGCTCGAAGAAATGCGATTAAGGCACTTGTCTCACTCAAGTCGTTTTGCCTTAAGGTTGGGATAAATTAGGGTGTTGAAAACTTTTTTATCTCATTTTTCGCCCTTCATTGCGTAAATCAATCTTTCATTTTTATTCCACCACTGCCATCACTCCGAGTGATTGGTAAACGACGCACGAGAAAAGTTTAGCGTCGTCGTTGATGTTTGGTAAACTAATTGCTTTCATAGTTAAATTGTTGTGGCACATTTAGTTTAAATTTCAGTTTGGGAAATCTCTGCGCTGAAGCGGCTGTTTTGAATATTGAAAGCTTTCACAAAGTTATGAAATGCATTTGGAAATTTTTAAAAAGCTTCGACAAAACTTGCGGACTTCCTAGATTAAACTTTATTAAAAAAAAATTTGATGCCTTTTCTAAAAAAAACTTTATAAAATTTAATTGAAATTTCACCGTAAGCTTCATGAACTTTTCCAGTTTAAATAAAGTCTACTAAACCTTCTAAGCCTTCTAGAAGCTTTTCTGTAAGCGGCATGAAATGTTTGACTCGAACTTTTGAACTTTTCAAAGTAAATAAGACATTCGGAAGTTCACCCTACATTCAAAGTGTAAAATTGCAGTCGAAATATCTCCTGAAACATTCAATCTCAAAGGCATCGCACTTAACCCTTAAACCCTAAAATAAACCCTTCAAGAAATCTTCAACCGCTATTCATTTTATTTTCTCGCATATAAAAGGATTATTATAAGGGAGTGTTCATGATTTATGTCGCTTAAGTAACTGCAAATGCTTGGTGCTTCGTCGAATGATAATTGTGTAATGTACACGAGTGTTACGTCTTTAAAGCACGATCCACATTGATAATGTCTTCATATAGAGTTTGTGTGCTTTCGTTCATGTCACAGCCACATTATAATCTAGATGGAGAATAGTCAAAGCTCAACTCTTCAAAGCTGTGTTTGCGACACAATGTAATTGTGTTGCAAACCCGCCTTTTTTTTAGAAAATGTAATTATGTCTTGTAAGAGCTTCCGTATACTTTTTGCTGCCGCTCACAATGTGAGCTTCGACAAAGCTAAACGCTGCAGCTGCTATTCAAAAATTTCCTCGAGGAAGTTGATCGGAAGTGAGCGCATGATGTGCCAACTGAGGCTTTAATTAAATTTTCTTCCAGTTTGAGTTGTCATGAAAACGAACGGTTTCGAATAGGGAATTTTGAGAAAACGTTTCGGGCTGATGTGAAAACATAAAATATTAATGGCAATCATAATCGTGTTTTCTATTTCTGATATGGCTTTATACTGAACTTTTTTTAAAATATTCAGCAGACACACATCTCAGAAACTTCACAAAACTCAATTCATTCGTATGTGAAGCGAACAAAAGCACACAACTGGTGGTTTGGCGAAAACAAAAGCATTTCCCTCTCCCTATTTCTACGGTATTTGAACAATGTGAACTTATGTGAACGCAGAATATACTTTGTGCAGTGGGGTGGTTGGAAAACCAGAGTAGTGGTTAAAAACCAACACTCATACGCACACAAAACAAACTATTTTCTTTGTGACTTGTCGAAAGGTGTGTGACAAACACAGCCAATATTGCTTTTGAAATATGTGTTCCGCACAACCGTGGCTTTCTTCTGAAAATTTAATGATCATGGAAATTACAAATGATAGAAGGCAATGCCGCATTGGATTCCATTTCTGAACAAGTGCTGGTGTAAAAAGAATTTTTTTCACGGTGTGATAAAAATCGATTGAGAAATACGTTTTCAAGCAAAACATCCGGAGGTGGCAGAAAATGAACAATTTTAAACCTTTTATTGTTTATTTTCATAGCGTTTTAATCGATTTTGAAAGAAACGATTCAAAACAACAGAAACGGATGAAGGATAAACCTGCGGAGTTGACAGAGTTAGACAAAGCGGTTAAAGCTTTTCTGCAAGCGTCAAACTTTTAAGCTTAAGTTTTAGAACTGAAGCTTTCTGTGATGCTACACAAACTCACAAACTGCAGCATATTAGAAAGTTTATTTATTAAGCTCAAAAACAAGCTTTTTAAGATTAATTTCAAATGGATTCTCAAAACTTAAAAATGTTTGAAAGTTTACTTGTATGTACATAAAACAATGGTTGGAAACTTTCGAATTAGAAATTTGTCTTGCAAAGATTGTTCAGTGCCTTTTCATTTTAATCTTGCTGTTCATTCATAAAATGTTGTCTTTGCCATTAAAAAACATTGACAAACTAGCAAAACTTTTAACGAATCAGATAAAATTCAATATCAATAAAGACTTCCAGATAAGTTCTTAAAAAGTATTTGATTGCTTCTCTTTTGAAATTCGCAAAGCTTTTATCGAGCTTAAAACTTTCACTGCCGGCACTAAAAATAAGTCGTTGAGACTTTTTATTCAATAAGCTTAAGAACTTATCGCGATGAATAAATTTTACGTGCAAAATTTGTTGGGGATAAATCTGCATTAAAAATTAAATTGAAAATAAAGGTTTGACAAGAGCCTTGGGGTGGATAGAAATTTCATCATCATTTGCATTGTCGCTTGCAGTTTTATGACGTCGAAAAAGTGCTTGATTCACATCAGACTCAATTAAACCCTAGCATAAAGTTTTCTGATAAATTTGACACACGAAAACGCTGCATTGCTTAATTCTGAAACTTTTTATCGTGATTTCTACAAACTTAAAATCGATGCAAAAGCTTTACGTGAAAAGTTTTTTGAACTTTGCGCTTTACAAATTTGTTTTCTCCGACACAATGAATGTCATCCGATTAATGCGAGGTGAGAATGGGTTTTTTAAAAGAGAAACTTTTTCGATTCTATTATGAGCTTTATTTTTTCTTGAACAAGCAAAGGCTCAAAAAGTTTAAACAGAGTTTTCACTTCGTGTTGTAGGCGAAAGGGAAAATGTGTTCAAAATTGAAAACAACGCAGACACTGCCGCTTGTGAACGTGATTGCGCAAAATAGTCATCAATCATCTGTCGGGTGATTATCGTGCCAATGAGAAAGTTTAAAAAGTCAACTCAATTTTTTATAACTGACACCTGATGACTCAGAGTTTTGTTTTCGGGAAAAATTTCCTTGGCAGTTATTAATATTTATCTAATTTACGAGTTTATATGGCTACAGTGAACTTTTACCTTGACAATTTTTTCAAATCTTGAACTTATCGACTGCAACATTTAAAGAATCGGTTTTTTAGCAATTCTCTTTGTTTATTGAATATCTTGAACGATTTTTAGATTCCAAAAATAATAGAAAAGTTTCCAAATATTTTCTTGCATCAACAAAAGGAACTTAGATAACATTCGTTCTATAAAATTTAACAAATTTTTCACCGTATTTAGTGTCTTCTCATAACTGCTGCCCTAACTCCGCTACCTAACAACGTGGAATGTGCATTTTTCGCATTCCACGTCAGAAAACAATTCGCTTCCGCATTCCAAAGCACACAAGGAATTTCTCAAAGAGATCACTAGCGAGCCTGCTAGAGAATTTCAAAAGTACAAAAGCGTGACGGATAAAAATCGTCTTCAATCAAGTGAAATTAAATTAAAGTTGCCGTTTTTTATTTGGACTTGTTGCGCCGTCCCGAACACAATCTTTTGTGCTTTCAGAATCCTTTTGTAAATTTATCCACAACAAAGCCGTGAAAAAGTTCCCGGCAGAACGTTTATGATTTAATTAATTTAATTTTCACTGTTGTTGTTTTCCGACCCGTTTCTTCGCAGTTGCTTTTCTCATGCCCAAAAAATGATCCGCTTTATGATGCTGTAAACGTGAGTCAGGCCTAAGTTTACCTTTTTCAATTCTTTCTTCTTAGCTTAAATGTGATATTTCCTCGTGATAACTGAGAAATGTTTTCAATGAAAGCCAAATAAAACGCTCGAATGAACTGAGCTGGTTGTTAGCCGTCATATGATCTCATTTTCGAGCATATAATAGTGAGCTTTTATGTACAGTTCGCTCTATTCCCGGAAATGGCAAGTGAGAGAAAGAGAGCGAAAAAAGGTTGAGATCCATAAAAAAGCCTGAAACGCTGAACTTTTCTTCCGAACCCCATCTCGATTTCTACGTTTTCAGGCAGTTTAGTTACAGGTGGAGAGGGCTAATATGAATTCATCGTTGAAACCAGAGACTTCTTTAAGGTGTGACGGCTAAACGAAAATTTAGGAACATTTGTTTACTTTTTCATTATAATTTCGACTATAATTAATGTTGTTTGCTTTGTAATTTTATTAATTGAAGATTTAACAAATTTTTTAGCAAGCTTTTAGTTTGAAATAAGCTTTGAGTTAACTTTAAGCAAACTTTCAAATTCAAAGAACTGAATTTTTTTCATTTGTAAGCTTTTTAAACGATTTGTTTCCATTTTGAACAAGCTTTCTTTGAGTTATCGAAGTGTACATAAAAGTATGCCTTGGCATGATAAACAGAAAACGAGAACTGTCGATCAATTTTAATTAAAAAGATTTTCACTCACCTTTTGATAATTTTAACAAATATTTATCGGCTTGAAAGTGTTTATTTTCATAACTTTATTGTTTTCTTCTGCTTTGAATGATTTTTTTTATTTCCGTCGGGGAACGCAATTCAATATCATTCAGCTGTGCTACCAATTGCTTCGAAAATCATGACACTTGTAGTTTGGTTCACTCTAGAAGAATCAACGGAGACAACAAGAAGATAGCAAAGGATGTTGACGTTTCAATGGTGAAGGGAAATTAAAGGGACAGTTGTGATGGTGTGTCACAATCTCATGAAAGTTTAGCAAGCTTTTGATTCAAAAAGTCACTTGAGGCAGAAGTCTTGAGTTTTAGCAAGCTTTAAAATAAAAATTTAGAGCTTTTGCTTTTTCATTATTTTACAATCATTTTCTAACTTTAAAGCTTCTTAAACAAGCTTTTGCTCCAAATTTTTTTCAGACTAGCAAATCGTGAGCTTATGTCTTCAATTTTTAATGCATTTTTGAAATAATTTCGAGGAAAAAAGTCTAAAATAGATTTACAGTTGCCACAAACTGTCCCATTATGAAAAGAATTTCATTTATGAAGCTTGACCTCGATTGTTCTTTGAGAAAATAAAGAAAATGAACAAAAAAGAAATGAAATTTGTTTTTTACTGCTTCCCTTGTAGCAACAGTTGCTTTTCCCCGTCATCTACCACCCAAATTCCCGCCCGTCTCAATCACAAACACGAAAAGCATCAGAAAAATAATAGAATTGATCTAAAATTGGAAATAAATTGAAAAAAATCGTAGAAAACTCAAATAAACAATTAAATTGGTGGAAAAACAATTTTCATTCCACTGTCGAGTGCCACGACTAAACACTTTGCGCCTCATTATCGTTCACTCACTTGTGTAACTTCTTGCATCTTATATTTCATCGAACGATTTTACAATCTCCATTCTAATGTGAACCGAACTTTCACTTAGAACACAAAATTTGATTTCTGCAATTCAATTTGTGCGCCTTTTTGCCTCTTCTTGATATCGTTTTATTCACTCTCTTTTGCCGTCGTTGCTTCTCCTTATAATCCAACGCTGAAATTTATGATCGAAATAAATTTTTATTTCACTTTAAAGCTTCTCATTCCATCTCCGTGCCACCGTGGCCAAATGAGAGAGAAAATCGGAGGCACGAAATCCCGACGTAAATCGGAAGAAGGGGCGAAAGAAATTTTCGATGATAAACTTTTCTTCTTCTTGTTTCACTTTCCACTGCATCCGAATCATCCGCAAAGCAAACACTCACCGAACGCAGGAGCGATATCCGTTTAGCTTCGAGTTCAGAACGAAACTGACGCGAACGGTGAAAGCACCAAGCGTGCTTTTCTCTTTTTCCGAATTTTCGTTCTTCTCAGCTGTCGTGTTTGGTTCGTTTCAGTTCCTTGTTATGATTAGAAGATGCTGTCGCTTCCCATTGAAATTCTGTTGTCGTAGATGGGGCTGTCAAAATCACATGTAATTTACACCTTTATTGTCAGCTTCGCCCCCCGGAACGGTTTTGTGTCTGCCGGTGACGCAAATCAAAGCCGTAAAATTCAAGTTTAGTTCCAGAGTGCTGTTAAATTAGTTAAACATTTGCTGAGAAAACCAAGTTGCGTCCTTCGATTAGCGATAACACATGAGACAGGCTTTCATTTAACGATGACTAGCAATATGGTTGCTTGATTTTAAAGTTCCCCTTGTTATACCGCTAGGAAATGCGAAAACTTCGTTCTCTTTCCGACGCTGTTCTATCAAGCGCGCACGGCTATCAAAATGATGAATTTCCATGACTCGGGGCTGAATAAACAGCACATAAACATTTCGCAGTGAATCATTGATGGTGCCCCCAAAACACACCGGCAAACGAGACGAGAGAATTTCTGATTTTTCTTCTCCATCAATCAAAGTTTATCAGGTCAAATTCAATCGGGGGTGAAGTTTCCGACGAAACGAATCATTTCTGCTCACGCTTTTGTGCTATGCATCACCCTTCTTCTCTCTCGGCAATTTTCTCTCCGATTTGT
Organism: Belgica antarctica; assembly: GCA_000775305.1. Taxonomy (NCBI): domain Eukaryota; kingdom Metazoa; phylum Arthropoda; class Insecta; order Diptera; family Chironomidae; genus Belgica; species Belgica antarctica. Next base: position 182,558 of record JPYR01000074.1, on the reverse strand, counting down.
TCTACGTTCTCCCCCAAAGAAGACGAATCATCACAGACATTCTCTGTGCCCGCTTTTGGCGAATTATGTGCGCTTGGAGAAGGGAAAAGCTCCGGCTTTAAATCCACTTGAAAGACATATGATAAATTACCAGCTTTTAATAAAAACGGAGAAGAAAGGAGCAAAGGATTCGGGGGGAGCAGCGTTTGATGGAAAAAGTGTCGAGAATAAAGACGGAATTTTATTGAAAGAAGTGTCCTTGGGTAACTTTCGATAAAGTTTATTTAGATGTAAAGGGCTTGGCGTGTGGATGTGTTACGTTTGATTTATTTTTCAAGTCGCTCGCAATTTAGAAATCCATTTTCAATAAACGTAGTTCAGGTTTGCTTAGTTTTTCATCGGTCGGGATTGAGATTTATGACCTTGCAGTGCTTCGGACTTTAAAGCTTAAAAGCTTTCATTTTGCTAATATCATGATGGAAACGACTTGGAGAACGTTTAAACAGACTTTTATAAATTATTGGATGTGCTTTCAAGTTTATTCAGCACGTTTATAACAGTTTCTCTCGATATTTATCTGAAATTGATGGTAAAAATAGTGGAAAGCGATGAAGTTATAAATTTAGGTGAAAACTTTTGCAAAAATCCATTTTAAGATCTAAATTGTCCTGAGATCGTCTAAATTGAGATGTTTTAAACAACTTTTCAGAAAGCTTTCAACAACCGATTTTAAACAAACATAACTGAGCTTCGTTAATTCAATTGCCACAGTTTTTTTTTCAATTTAATTTAACTTCAATTGCAAGCTTCAACTTTAGCTTCCGGGAATTGTTTTTCCATCTAGAAATGTATTTT
>JPYR01000074.1:153953-165875 GCA_000775305.1 Belgica antarctica | reverse complement strand
AAATATTGTAGATTTCAGATCTAATGATTTTTTCATTTAGCTATTTCTTTTATTATACAAAATCGTTTTATTTACAGTAAATGAAACTTTTTTGTGATGACAAAAAGAAATTTTCAACTATTGTTTGATGTAAGAGTATAAATCAAAGCTTTCAACAAATTTTAAACTTCATTTTTCTATTTCAATTTGAAAAGGACACTAATGCGTAGCATTTGCTGTACTTTTGATATTGTTTTCTTTACGTCTTTGAAAACCAAAGATTATCTGTTAAACAACTTAGTCAGATGTTGTTGTTGGCTATTGCAAGAGAAGTTTTTAGAAAATCAACTGAAGTTGAAAGAAATTTACGTCGAAACACTTGCAGAGTTCACCGGAGAAAAGTTTTCTTCCACTAAATTAATTAAGAAACTTATTTTATAATGTTACATCTTGAAAATTGTACCTGAGTGTGTTGCACATGTGACTAGGTTGAGTTTAAATAATAGAAAATTGAAAATAAAAGGTTGAGCCGGAAGAGAATCTTGGGAGTTGAAGGTGATTCAGACTGAAAGCTTGCTTGAACGGTCTTGAAATGGCAATGTTCACAGCTTCAAAGGACTTTCTTTGATACAATTCGAGCCTCCGTGCTAGAAATTACGTTAAAGCCTCAACATTAGTGTTGCAAGCTTTGTCAGCACTGAATCACTTAATTTTATCGTCTATTGCATTCTTGATTCATCATCAAGTGTCGATGATGAGTTTGAATAGAAAACAGTCACAAAATGTGTTTTTCTTGCTATTTATTGTTTGCCGAAAGAGTTAAATTATAAGGAAAATACCCGAAAAATTTATAATCGTATTTAAACTTCAGTTATTTTTTGAATAAGGAAAGTTTTTATCATTTTAGAATGAAACATGGTGACAATTGTATTGTATACATCGAAAGAACACAAAAACTTTTGCCTAAACTCTTTTTCTTCGTCGTTCTTGTTGGAGGTTGGTTGATGCATTGGAACTCTGTCAGATGTTCTGTATAAAATTGCTTGGAAGATATTTCAGAAATTTCATAATACATTCTAAGACAATTTCAAGTTATTAGATGTTTTCTTTTCAGACATCTTAAAGATGTTTTTGAAAAAATTGACTTTCTGTATTATTTCAACAAGTATATTTTTATAAGAAATCTTTTTGAACTGAATCAAAACCTTCCAACCAATCAACTAATCTTTTCAGGATGTCACTTCTCAACACAATATTCCACTAACTATGTGTTTTGTTTTAAATTCATATTGCATTCCTTAATAAATCGTATATTCATTTTTTGCTTTCATATCGTGTGTCAAATGTGAGAACAGTTGAAGCATTTTCAATTCCCTCAAGCATTCGTTTTTTTCGTTTTTGTTTTATCCTTGACCTAAACATCTTTTACGCCTAAACGGTTATTGTATTTAATGATCCAAATGAACATACATAATGACCCTATCTACCGAAACTTTTCCACTTCAAACCTGTGAAGCTTTTTCATCCTAGACTTTTGCTATGAATTTTGAATCGTGTTGATGGCAGCGCCACTGGTACAAATGTATTTACAATCTTTATGCAAGTTTTCCATTAAATTTTGAAAATTGTCACCATTTTCTTCCATTTTGAACCCTGAAGAAAACGTAGGGGAAGTATCGTTAAGACCTAAATAGATTTTTTTGTTTGAATTTTTATGATTTTTCTTTTGTACGAAAATAGGGGATATAAAATGAAACAAAGGGGATTTTGACCTTAAGTTTTATAAAACAGCTAAACTACACTTTATGCCTTAAGTTAAAAACTTTTCTTTTCATCAAATTTTATAAGCTATTTTATAGCTTCTTTTGCTTTGTCTTCAAAAAAAAGTTTCAATCTTTCTTCCTTTTTTCTGTGGATTTTTTGCAAAAAAATTCATTTTCTCCTTCAACCCTTAATTTTAGTACGTTTGTGTAATTGGTTGTGATTCTCTTTAATTTATGTACATCAAAACAAATTTTTAGCTTTTATTGTAATCTAAACATTATTTTTATAATAATTTTACGTTGGCTTCTACGAAAACCATTTCTTTTCTTTTTTATCATCATCGAAATTTCACATTTTGAGGGCCGGCCGTCGACGGTCAGACTTTGAATCGAACCGAAGACAGCTCGATCCGGTTATTTTTTATCAGAATTTTGTTTTTAAAGTGCTCTTCTTTCTCAAAAATCAATCACATTCATGTTTTTGACCGAAACACTTGTTTTTGTTGTCCACACATTTTTTGACGCGAAAAAGTTTTTCATCCATTTTTCAGGAGATACTTCGAATTTTGACATTTTTGTAGCATTTTCAAAAGGTTGTCCACAACACAGTGGCGTTCATTCCAAAAGGATTTTCTTTTGTAAGTCCGAAAAGTCGTTTTGACATTTTTTGTTAATTCATTTTTACCCAAACGAGAATTTTTAGCATTCATTGTTTTGATTTTTAGAAAGATGTAGCGTTGAAAGAGTTGGTTGGCAGTTTAAGAGCCGAAATTAAGATTTTTTTGATTCCGAAAGTTTTTCTTTGTTTTGTTTCAGAAAGGGCGATGTTGAGTCGAAAGTTGTTTTAAGATCACATGTACAAACATTGCATGATGTTGCTTTTCTTAGGCCACTGGATGGTTACAAAGTGGCAAATCCAAGAATTTTCTCTGCGATTTTGCAAAAGTTTTCAAGTTTTCTTGACGAAAGTGGTGTTTTTGTTTTTTACTTTTTAAAAAGAAAGTGTTTTGTAAATCATAGGCAACTTAAATGTGGAAAACTTGTTTGTCGCTTGTATTATTTTATTTACGATTTCTAATTGAATTTCTCTCATTAATTTGTGGCAATTTGTCTTGCAGAAGTTTTCTACTGCAAGTAAAAAATATTTTTATGGAGGTAGTTTGATTTCTGTGTGTATAAAACATATCAACAGTTCTATTGTAAGTAGTCTCATTTGTTATTTTTTTCATTTCTTTTAAAAACATTGGCTTTGAAAATTGAAACGCAAATGCTGGGGCACCAAGTGGCGCTCGAGTGATGAGTTTCAATTAGGGGGAGTCTTTTCAATTAAATAATTGAACAAAAACGAGGTATTTCAAATTTATCTTGCGCGGGCGGTTCTAAGATAGCAGAAACAGTTGTGTCACGGTTATGAAAAGGTTTTTCTATTCTTAACAGTCAAGAACAGTTATTGATTAGATTGGTAACCTAAGTTATAACCGATTTTAAACGCAAAACATCCTTTAACTGTTTCAAAACATCAACAAAACTGTTTCTTTACTCAGGACTTTGATTATGATTCATTTTGTGTTTGTTGCATTTATCTGGTAACTAAAAATATTGAATTAATGAACTCCACTTTCAAGAATGACAAACTTGTTGTCCCAGAACAAAGTCTGATTGGTTCACTTTAGTTTAATATATAATTCAGACTCATCGTTCAAGTGAATCAAACTTTGGCCTTCAACAAGTCTTTCAATCTTAAGAGTGGATTTTTTTCAGACTGCGCTTTAAAACAAATCAATTGTGATCATCAATGTTCCTTTTTAAATATAAAATTCTTTAATATACTTTCATCGATTCATCATTCTTCTTCTTTCTTGTTTACCTCTCTTTAATCATTTAGTTAACAAATTATAAATTTCATCTTCACTTTCTTTCTCAATCCTTTAATTATTATTTTTCATTTCATTCATTTGCTACTATTAATTTATTCTATTTTGTTTTGTCAATTCACCTTTCATTATCAAAAAAAGATTGAAAAGTCAGATTTTAAGGAAAGAAAAGCTGAAGCGTGGCGGAACTGTTGACCGAAGCAATGTTTAACATCGTCAAATCTGTAGTTCTGCCCGATCGCTTCATAAGGAACAGAAAAGCTGAAGAAAAATGTTTTACAATTGTTTCAATCATAAAACATAAAAAAATAAAATTTTCTATTGATCACAGAATAAAACTGGGTATCTTTCATTATCAATCGTTTCCTTATTTGTTTGCGCATTCCAATTATTCTTCGAATTGTGTGCAATTGAGACCGATGGAAAACGTTTTTCTTTTAAACACCTGCTTGTCTCTCAAATTATTCCTTTCTTGTGCTTTTACACATTTCTTGCTATGGCTTCGATTGCAGTTTAAAGGAAAATTGTTTGCCTTGTTGGGCTTGAAACTGCTTTGAAACTGGAACGAATGGAAATGTGATTTTCCATTCATTCCATTTTCAACACTGTTTCCGTGTATTAGTGAGAGAAATACAGGCTTGAGAAGCTCTGGTTGTGTTCCATTAAGTAAAAAAGATCAAAGAAAAACGTTTTAACATCTGATCGTTGCATCTTCTTCTTTACTTTAATAGTAATTAATAAAAATGAAAAATAATAATCTGTTTCATCCATCTCATAGTAGTATAAAAAAAGATTAAAAATAAAACGTGTATAACGGTAACTTTTTTCAACTAGATTTGCTGATTTATTGCGTTGATTGAACGCAGCCTTTTATTGTTTTTCATATTATTTCACTTTTTCGTTTCAGATTTTCGTTTTTTTGCTTATCGCTGCTAATTGTGAACGAGATTTTCTCAAGAAATGCTGCGAGTACTCAGAGACTCCCGAGTGATTGCTAATTAATGCGTTTTTCATGGATATTCCGTCAAACTTGAGACTGATTCATTCGTCCCAAGTTGTTTGCTGTGAAAATTGCTATTTCCTTTTACTGCAGTAATGAGATCAATAACAACTTATGTCTTACAATGTATTTGATATAATAATTATAGGCACCCAAGTTTCATACTATTTTCTTCATTTAAATTATTTCTTCGTATTTCATTTTGTAAAATATATTTCATAGTTCATTTATGCATTTTCAACTTCTTGAAATTTGTACATCGTCTTGCGTTTTTAAATTGTGTTAGTAATGCAAATAAAGAACCATCGGTTTGGAGTTTCCAATTAAGTTTCGCACGCGTTTAAAGGTTTCTTCCGTTGGTGGGAAGCTTTTCGCGTTGATTTTCAATTGAAACTGATCCAATAAATTAGCGTTTTCTTCTTTTTTTCATTTCGGCAGGTACATTTGTGTTAATTGTGAAGGATTCATGTGTTTTTATCGTTAAGTTTTGATAATCGGTTTCTTATTGGGCCATTTGGCGTTCAACTAATTTCATGAAGAAAATTGTTATTGAAAACAAAAACAGTTTTTGTTTTTGCATCGCTTTCACCGGCTATGTCAAGACAACCTGCACTGGCCAAGACCAAAGCGTCTGTGCTTGATCAGTGAAGGCGGTTTTGGTTGTGTTTCGTCGTGATCGGAGATTTTTCTGGCGTTTGCTGATTGCTTCACCCGCAAAGCCCTTCCAAATCCACTTCGACGACTTCGTAATTAAGTTTTTTTTTCTCTTTCAATCCTGATTTTGTAAAAGAAAATCAGAAATGCGGTGTAAAATTGTATTTTGTAATGTAATTTTACAGTTACTGATAATGACACTTGTGGTGATTTATATAAAATGAAAACAGATCAGAAAAAAGTTTCTTCTGTGTGAAAAATGCAGCAAATTTGTTTGTTTCTCCGGTTTTTCGTTTGATTTGCGGAAAACAACTTTTAACAACACTTTCTTTGTTGTTTTCGGCATTTTAACATTTCTTTCATCTGGTTCATTTAACATTTTGTTTACGGTTGTGCAACTGGAGGGGCGGGGAAGAGTTGTTTCGGGAGAAAACAAAACTAATTAAAGTTTTGTATCACTGGATCCATGAAAATCGCAATTTCACTAGCAAAACGGGCGTCTTCAACGCAACTTTTGTGTATTTTTGTTGAGAAAATCTTTTTCGCCTAGCAACGCGGATGGGTCGTCATTCTCATTTAGTCAAAATATCATTTCACGTGCCCACAGTGCACGGCTGGATGTTCTTAAGCAACTTAAACAACTTAACTTTGAAACGGCGCGACGATTTGCTGATGCTTGTGCTCGCGCGCTATGTGTCGTCGGACGGTGTTGTTGCGCGTGAACGTTCTCGAACAGAATGGACACGGCACGCGGATTCCTTGATGGCGCTGGCGAATGTGGGCTCTTAAGTTGGTTTCGTAACCGTATTGTCGATCACAAAGCGGACACTGAAGTTTCTTGCCTGAAAGGGTTTGGGAATGTCAGTAAAACTATCGTGATTTGGAGTCAAATCGTGATAAACTTTGGGTTTTGAAGACATTTCATATTCAGTAGTGTTCCTTTGGTTTATCTAGTTATATCTTGGTTCACCTTAGTGCACAAATGTAAAGCAGTCAAGTGTGCAACTTAAAGCACTACATAGTTTGATACCTTTTGTATTAAAAATACGCACTTGGAACACAATGGAATATGAAACACCACGCCAAATCAATTTCAACAGCAAAAATAATAAATCATAAGACTTCCAGCTCATGTCCAATTGCCAGAAAGTCGGAACTCATAACCGCGTTCACAGCCTCGTGCCTGAGAACCGTCAATAGTGTGTGTATGCAGTGTGTTTGAGTCTGGTCCTTACCATCGGCTGTATTAACACTTTCTCTATGAGCACTTAAGACATTGAGCATATCGGCGGGTGCAATCGTACCTTCTAAGCCTACGGGGATTCCTCTCGTACTTCCATATGGCACCACTGGTGTTGTTGGCGTGGGCGGAGCAGATGATGTTAATGGCGATTGGAATTGTTTCATTTCCAGCTTCATTCGCAGATCCTCAGCACCAGTCTGGAGCGGAAAAGACAAGTTGATTAGGTTTGAATTGCATTTCTTGAGGTTCTGAAGGAAATTTACTTCGTTCTTGATGTTCAATTCCAATGCCTTGTCCGTTCCGTTGCGCTCGTCTCGTTCCGAAGTCGATGAAGTTCCGTTGCCTTGGGTCGTGCTGGGACTGTGATTCTCGTATCTACTGCGAAGGTGAAGACGTGAAGTGTTAAAAAAGAGTTGAAAATTGCTTTAATAAAGATTCTTACTTGGACTGTTGAGGTGAATCGCGTTCCGTTTGCATTGTGTCAGCTTCGTTCGGTGCCACCGAAGACCCACTGCTAGCCGGTCGGTATCCTGCCTTACCCACTGGGCTAGGGCTTCCTGTACTGGCCTTGGAACCGTCTCTTAAGACGCTTCCGCGTGTCTCCTGCTGATCAAGATTCGTATACGGCATCTTCATGTGTCGTTTGCGGGCTGGCTCGTATGGACTGGGCATGTAGGGCTGGGGATGCAAGTAGTTGTGGGGAAACGTCTGAACGGCGCTCTGCATGATCAGGTCTGTTTCGCGCTTGATGCCACTCTTGGTGATGGGATCGAGGTTGGCAAAGCTGTTGCGTTGGCGACGAGCGGGTAGCTCGACTGGTGAGGTTTCGTGCGGGAAGGTTGAGTTTGTCGTGCAACGACCATGTTCTGTAGTCAATCCTTTCACCTGTTGAAAGATAATTCAATTTAGATTCAAATTTGATTTGATTCAAGCATCGATGCACATACCTGTAAGCTTTCAGCAGCTTTAAGAAAGCTTTCCAGCGCTTTCTGTGACACGTGCACTTCACCCTTGTACATGAACTCCAGCAACGCGGCCATGTTCTCGGCCGATGTGGCCTCGAGAATCACGCACACTGAGCCGGTGGCCAGTGACGGTGTCTCGAATAGGTCGGCAAAGTTCTTCGAACATGCCGCCAGTATCAGCTTGTGGGCTTTGAAAATCGTTCCTGGAAAGAGAATAAAAACGCGAAATTAGTTCTGAATTCACTCGAGTCATGCAATCTGTTTGAACAGCGCATTGGAGAAAACGCAAAACACATTTTGTCAGTGGCCTTGAGTTTTTCAGTGCCTGACATTGCTATCAGTAACCCACATTTAGGTTGAAAAAAATTAAGTGTGTTATCAATAGCGAAACGAGAAGAGTGAATAAAAAAAATCAAACATTACATTGTTAATTTTTACACGGCTCTGTCGAAAATATTTACTGATAAAAACAAACTGCACTCGCCTGATTAGCGCGTCAATGCTGTTATCAGAAGAATGAGTCGGATACCACTTGAGGTGTTTTGACAACAACGGGCGACACCAGATTGCAAAATTGCAATGGAAACGGCGGGATTGTTTGAAAGATAATTGTCGGACAGAAAAGTTTTTTGCTTTGAAAAAGCTGTTTGAGTGTCTCAAGTTTGAGCTAACATCAGATACAACCATTGAAACGATTTTTGTTGGATTTAACAACCATTCAAGTTCAATTCCTATACTTCCAAATGAAAGCAACCCACATTAACAATATTGCAGCTCCCCTTTCGATCAACGTTGCTGTCAAATATTTGCACAAACGTTCTGTTTTCGGTTCCCAGAAGTTGCATAATACAAACTGCGTCATCCAATCAAGCAAAACAGGCTTGTATGGCCTCACAGAACATACGTTCTTATCGGCCGAATACACGGCAGAACGTGTTGGCCTAGACCACATCACGCTTGAATCACGCTCAAAATAGAATTCGGCTTGCATTGTGAAAAGATTTAAACGAGATTGGATGAATTTATGGTCGTCATTAACGGCAACATTGTGTAACACGATGAGTTTGAGAATTTCCCGACATCAGCACATGCTGTAGAGCTATATAGTTCGGAGAAAAAACCACTTGAAAGCATTTAACATTGAAAAACAAGTTAAAAATAGCAGAATTTCGTTGCTATTGCATTACTAACACACTTTTTCTCGATTCCCATGTTTTTCTTTCGTCGCCCACAGGGGCGAAGAAGTGCGCAACCCAATTTATTTATGATTCCAAACAGCATCGACTCTCAAGCCGCCAGCTTTCATAACTCCCGCCATCAGATGATATTGCTTGCGATTGCACAAAAAAAAACATTCGACGCAACAAGAAGATTCTAAAAATAATGAGTGAACAACTGAAAAGCTTGAATTTCTTGACTTTTGAAGTCAGATCGTATGAAAACAAGCTTGTTGTTCGTCAGACGACGTGAAGGTCACTCGCTTGTGAATGCAATAAAACGCGGATGATAAGAACTTGCGCCAACAAAATTTAATGATTTCCCAACCCAGCTTGCTGTTGCAATCAATTTTCATACGCAATCTTCGTATATATTTTTACTTTCTATGCAACGACCTCAATACGCAACTTTTGGAGTCATAGCAGCAACGCGAGAGAGAAGCAGTAATGGCTGTATTAGTCATGGTTAATTTGATGCAACTTCGAAGCATATGAAACGCATTGTCAACACACACCCAACGCAACGCAATGTACTGTGCGCCACACATGCATGTTGACCTATATTTGTTTTCGGAAATATTTTTATTTTTTTCTCTCTCCTATGCCCGCGAATGTTAGGAAGCTTTTGAAAATTCGGTGTTTTTTTTCGGAGAAAAGTGTGTCATACGCATACAGCTGCATTTGTCGAACGAAATTACGACAAAAAAATCGTTTATTTGTCTTGACGAAACCAAAGTTCGCCTAATTGACGACAGCTAAAGCGCAGTTGGAGTGCGATGTGTGGTGAAAACTTACAAAAAAAGCTATTTTTCGATGTTTGGTTTGGACTGCAAGTGCGCATTTCGAACGAGATATTTTTTGTTTGCTTTAATTTCAAGGATTTTGGCGTTTCTTCTTATTGGCGTTCACATGTGCAGAGCGAGAAAAACACAAGCAACTTAACTGCACACGCGAATTACCTCATCACCGAATGTATTTCGTGTCGCGATTACACAATAAGCGAATGGAATTGAGACATTTGGATGTGGAAACTAACTTTTTATTTATTGCACTTTTGATTCGCTTCTCGCGGTGTGCAATGCGGGCAGCCAATCACGGCTCATTCCAATTTGATTCAATTTAAAATGCATTGCATGATGGTTTAACCGGTTTTAGGAACGTTCAGCGGTGACGTCAGCAGAAATGACCACGAACTGACAAGCCCACAAATTTGGGCGTCCATGAAATTATCTCAAAAGCTTTAAACTAATCTGCATTTCCACATGACTTAACGTCGTAACGGACCTTTACTGATAAATTAATATTCGACCTTGAAAACTAATAAACATCAATTTCGACGCTGAATGTGAAGACGCTTGTAAAATAAACATTTTGAACGCATTGTAACCATGAATGAACCAAATCGACACGCAATTTGAAAACAGGAAAGGTGCAGAAAATAAAATGATTTCCAGGTGGACGACTTTTGATTAAAAATTGGCGCAACAAATAAATAAACAAGCGACATTCCTAAGCAATCGAGAATTTTAAAAACACGCTTGCTTATGAAACTTCCGTTTCTTAGAGAAATTTTATTCAGGTTAGGGTGGTTAAGTTAAGTTATCAGCTGATGTTCAGCGAAAACCTGATGGCAGATGCTTTTTCTGCAAAAATCAGCAGCTGAACACTGAATCGTTCAAATTCCAGATCGAAGGCTTGTTTGCAACCGTCAAGATTAATTTTTAATGAAAATCCGAAAGCTAACGATTAGCATAAGAACGCAGTTTTGCCAACTTTCCATCTGGCATCGTTTTTCATCGCGTCTTTCTCTCTTGCAGAACATCGTGCAAATGGATCAAAAGCGGATTGTGCAACTCTCATCGATAAATCATCAGACAGAATCAAATTGAATGATAGATTCTCTCATACAAAAGCTTTTTTGCCTCGTAGAAAAGAAATTAGCCATGCTTTTTAGAATTTGATTTTTCAAATTATACAATTTCGGGAGTTTTTTGAGATAAAAGGCAAATATGTGAACGATTCATCATCTAATGAAACGCACAGCGAAGCCCGAAAATTGAATTTTGAATTATTTCCACTGACACTGGCCATATTTGCCGTTCGGTACGTCTCCTCCTGCCTGCCGGGGTGAACGCTGAAAACGTCGGGGTGGAGTTGCTATTGATTGATTTGATGGAGAATTCATCGTTTCAACTTTTTTTGCGTTCAATAATCCTTTTTTCTCGATGTTTTGTTCGATGCCCTTTCGATATCTGTAAAGTCTCTGTGTCTCATTCGAAACACACGCAAAAAGCGGATCCTTTCATACCTGAATATGAATTTTCCACCGCTCGGAGATTTTCATAAAAATTGATTTATCGCCAATCACCATTTTCTCCATCCGCGAGTTTTTTAATCATCGAATGAAAGCAACGTCTAGCAGTGTGAACAAAAAAACAAATAATCCGTGCCAGAGCAGGTCGAGACTGGACTAATCGGTGTGGAAAATAATTGCAAACGACTCCATCTCCCTCGATAGTCTCTTAATAGAGCTTAACTTTTCATTAAAATATTAAAAACTTCCAAAGGCTTAAGCTGAAGAGCTTCCAGACCTTTCAGACGCTTCCAGTTGCCTTCTGCAAGATTATCGCTGTCCACATCACCGTCCAGTGCGTGTTTATCAATAATTTTTTAATTTCGCCTCCGATGTCACTGGATTGCTTTGTTTATTGTCCATTTTGCCGGCTTTTCCGACACATTTTTATCTCTCCCCGCTTCCAAAGCATTGTCAAGTGAAGCAACGGTCGGTTTTTTTTTAATAAAATGGCTTTTAGGACACTTTTTATGTATGACAAAGGATAAACAAGCGGCAGGCATTTTCTATCTCGCATCAACACACACGAGAACCGGTGCAGAAATCATCTGAACGACGAAAAACATTCAATCGTGAAAAAATAACGAATCGCAAGTGAAAAACATTTCGAAAGGAGGGAAAGCTTGCAAAAAACCTGTCGCAATGGTTCTTGCTGATATGGAAACATGAGTAGGAAGATGGGTTGCTGGTGGAGAAAATGCTTTTTCGTACCCAAAACAGACAAAAGGTGTTGTCGTTCAATTCAACTAACGAAGATGAAATCACTTGAATGTAGTTAAAATGTACTTGAATTGCCTAAAATGTGTAAAAATGATGGCCACAGTCACCACTGGAAATTATTGTTGGCAATTGTATGTAGAAAGATGTAAAAACA
>JPYR01000074.1:137225-153343 GCA_000775305.1 Belgica antarctica | reverse complement strand
ATTTATGAATGAAATTTTTTACGATCGTAAATTCTAAAGAAGAATTTTACGCGACATCATGTGCATGAAAAGGGAAAATCATAATTCACGAGAACACAAATAAATTTTCCGCCATAAAAAGACGAAAAAATGAGTCTTCGTGGAATTCTGAGAGTTTTCCATATCGCAAGACGGAAGAAAAATTCTCTCATCTTTTACGATATCAAAATTAAGGTCTACGTTGAGTTAAGAGAAAGAAGAAAGGCGAAAAAAGGCGGCAAAGAAAAACACCGAAAAAAAGGAAGGAAAAAAGCATCTCGGCAGACGGTTTGTAGACAGTATAATAAATGATTATAATATTGAAATGATAGACATACCAACAATATAAAACTTGTTTATTTTTTCGTGCCCTTTTTCGACGGCCTTTTTTCTTCGTCTTCCACCCCCCGAAAGAAAAAAGTGAAAAGATTCTGAGCTTCTTGCAAACTTTCGCCGTGGACCGCGTGCGAGACGACTTTTTCCCCTTTCTGGTTGTTTTGATTTACGGTTTTGACCTAATTAAAGTCAGATCGCGAGAAAAAAAATCGGCGTTTGACCGAGTGGAACCCTTTTTCCGTTCACGTCCGACTTACAAATGCTTATTTACCCGGCAATGTTCACCACCACCCACAACCGTGGCTTCTTTTTACACTTGTAAAAGAATTTAAATATCATGAATGGGACGACGACTCGCAAGAAACCTTGAATGGATGTAATCTTTGCGCCATAATCTGCCCCCGTTCACTCTCTCGCTAGACGCGCCGAAGGAAAACTCCATAAAGGCACTCCGAGAAAAACAACTTAATGATTATGATGTGTTGTTGCCGATTATGTCGTCTTCATATGTGAGTGCCTGCCTCGATACACTTTCCCATTATTTATCAGCGCCCAGAAGAGAGTGAGAAACATAATTGAGTATATATGTGTATCAAAAAGCATAAAAGAAAACTCCAACACAAATTGTATACATTTTTCCATATTTCTTTCCCGGACCTTCTCAAGAAAAAGCGGAGCGAAGAAAAAATGTGCGAAGGCAAAGCAAAGAAAGAAGAAAAAAAATGAAATAAAAATAATTTTATGCTTATGTATTTACATGGATCGCATAATAAAAATTATGTATACATGTGGAGTGTTTTCTTCTCTGCTACACTTCATGCTACACAAAATTCTCTCGGTATCAATGGCGCTATCTTATCATTCATTTGTGTCTTGCCCCGACTACATAGTGAAAAGTGTTTGTGTGATGTCGAAGGAAGGGCAGAAGAAGCATTTTTATGTCCTTACGGGGCGACCGAAGGGACGGAAGTCGCCCCGAATCACCCTTGGCTTGTCTTAACAACCAACCTGACGATGAGTTTTCGGCTGATGTGAGACGTGAAGGGGTGAAGACACTTTCTATAGAAATTCCACCCTTTGAACCGGCATTTGAGTGAGACCAGGGTGTGGGGGGATGGAAATTATGTATTTATTTTTATTACCTAGCAAGAGAAAAGATTTTTTATATCGCAACATACATGATTTGCCAAGTCTCGCTTCCTGTATACTCTGTCTGAGCCGCCGTCGACGAAATGAAAGGAAAAAGAATCGCGAGTGGTGATGGAATTTTATTATTGTGGGGTGTTGGCTGTGTGTGCCTTTGTATAATTTGCACAATCATCTGATTCCGTGAAACGGGGGTGTGGGAGACACGGGAGAACACGCTGGCTACCAAGTATGTTCACATAAGGATCAACATGGGTGAGTTACGAGAATCTTTCTCCATCCTTTCATTCACACACACGTTCCGTGGAGAATAATGAAGTAATATCACTGTTTGCCTTATCATGTGTGCCCATCCCACCCCCTCGATGCAGGCACTTCGATGTTTGTAGTAATTAATTGATTTATGAATTCTCAATGGCCATGCATAAATGTGTTTTTAATGTCGGAATGGAACGGTTTCTTGATCTTTTTGCCAAGGATTGTTCATTGGTTACGTCATTAATGTGCGGGAAATTGTAAAAGAGAGTAGAAACACTACGGTTTGAAACAAGAAAGTGGAATAGTTAACTTATAAATTTGAAGTTTTGAAAAGCAAAAAGTTCCTCGACATCATTCATAAGTTATTCAATTAAGAACATTCGAGCCTACGACCACCTGCGCAGCCACCTTACGAACAACCCTTCGCACCAGATCTTTTTATCACAACTCTGAACTTACCTTCACAAAATAACGTGACATCTGTCAGGGTCTCTGTGTTGAATAGATTTGAAAATGCTGTTGCCAGATTTGACGAATAATTGCTCCATTTTAAACAATATTGCTGTTGTTGATCCATCTTTAATGTATTTTTCTCCTTTTTCGTGTCAAAATTCTGCAAAGATAAAACAGAGAAAAATTAATAAAAGTTATCAATGTTGTCATTAATTTTTCGAATCAATGGTGAAACCACCACAAACACAACGTCGATAATGAAATCAATTCAAATTTTATGCAAAATTAATTTCGGTATTTGCATTCGATTTATCGCCTTCTACGCATCTGAATAAATTAAGCGCTTCGAAATGACAAATTGACTAATTACGAAATCAAGTTTTCGCTTCCTTGTGTCAGGTCACATAAGCACAGCACTTCTGGTACGCCGTGTTGCAAGATTTTTATCGCGTCGATCATCGCCCTTAGAAACGAGAACATCTTCGTTCACTTTGGAGTTCTCAGGCAAATATTGATTTAAACCATTCAAAGCACATTTTTAATGCGAAAATGAACAACACTGGATAAGATGATGGAATAAATATGCGCTGATTTAATCAAATACAGAATTTAATTCAATTTGCATTCCATGATACGATTGAGTTTAGCTTTGCGTTCGTTAATTTTTTTCTTTCCGCCGCAACAATTGCTTCAAGGCTTTCGGAGGGAGAAAGCGAATGCGTGATTTGATGCTTAGATGCATACAGCTATGTAGATTAGTTGAAGAAATTTCCATTTTCGTTATTTTCGTCAGGAAATTCTCGTCCCGCTGGCAAATTTTCTTCCGAACGCACACATTTTCGGTTGCGTGAGTTTATCATTTTGAATTTTTTCATTACTTTGAACGTAAATGATGGAAAGAAATTAGCGAAAGGCATGAACAAGTGACGTCAGTGAAGATTCTTGTGAAAATTCTTAGTGTCTTTGAAAACAAAAAAAAACAAACGAAAGACACAATCCATGTTACAGAGGTTTGAGCCTTAACTAATCCTTTGCATTTCAACCAGATCATTAAGTCTGAAGCAATTTAGGTACTTTGAAACATCTTCGGCATAAGCTAAAGTTAAACTGCACCTGATCATATGTTTTGCCCTTAAATTCACTTCCCAACCAATCTTCTGTTCGAATCTCGAAAGGTTTTAAATTCATTTCACTCTAATTCAAACATTCGAAGATATTTTCCTGCCCAGCGATTAAAAGCGCCGAAAATCGTTCAATTCTCATCGCCGAAAAGTGCGTTTCAATTCTCGTTTAATGCGCATGAACCAGAAATTAAAATGCATATTCACTGAACGGGAAATTTTTCTCTTTGCTTCTCTTTCTCGTAATTTTTGTGCGTTATGAGAAAATTGTTCATGAAACTGAAAGAAAAAAGAAATTATTCCATCGATGATTTCTAAAAATTCATTTCATCTCATTTGTGCTTCACGACTAGTGAATTCTATGCATGTTCAACCGAGTTCGCTTAAGATTACGATCAAACAGTAACGCAAAGTAACAGTTCCGATCAGAGCGCAATAAAAGTGCGTAAAATGAATTTTCTTCAATTCTTTTTTGTTCAGCGGAGATTCGACGGGAGTACGGAAGTAATGGAACTTAAAGTTTACATGAAATCAACTTCAAAACTCGAGTGTTTTTAACATTCGCTTTATATTTTTTTGTATCGTGAAAAGATTGAAGTTTTCTTCAAACAATCACTGCCACTTGTCCCCCTTCCACAAACAAAATTCATTTTACAATTGATGTTGAATTAAAACGTCATTACATTGCACACATCAACGACGCATATAGAGAGAGGGATTCACTTTCTAATGCTGCTTTAGACGTGGAAACGCAACGGTTAGCTGTCGAGCGCAGTTTCGTTATTAAATTCGGAGTTTTAATTGCGAGGCGGGTCGCTTTTCTCCAGAATTCACTTCGCTTTAATGCATTATGGATTCAATAATTTGATTTTTTTTTATCTCAAAGCAGCGCAAGAAGAAACTACACGAGAGCATATCAATCTAATTGACGTGATACGATGCATGACACATCAAAAAGCGTCTTGCCGAGGTGGATCGGGCCGGAATTCAAGCTACAGCGAATGTTTCAATAATTTCTTTCTCACACTTTTTCTTTTACACTCTCGTTCAACAAATCTCTTTCTTGTTTCTTCCATTTTTCGGCGGTGCTGTGTGTTTTGTTGCATGCACCAATGCATAAAAAATAGTTCAATGCACTCGTCAAGCAGCTTAGGATTTCTAAAAAGTGTTTTTCAGCGAGTTTCACCAAATCCAAATTGAAACTGATGCCGTTGCGCGCATAATTTGGGTTTGATGGGAGAAAAAAATCACAATAGAGTTGCAGTACGGTTTGTGAATGATGTTTAGAAAGTGGGGAGAGATATATCGTGACAACCTAGCTAAGTTTTGAATTGCGTGCATAAGTTTTTACGAATCTTTTACTTGTTTACTATTTTAACGAATTTTTACAAAGTGCACAAATATTTGCTGTATCATTACGATTATTTACCAATTTTCCAATGTTTTCTAAAGTTCATATGAGTTTTGCAGCGTTTTCAAACTTCTTTACTAATTTTTACGTTGTCGTTCACAATCCCCACAGTCTAAACTGCATCCAGCTTTGCGTGTACTGCTTAAACAGGTTTTAATGTTTCCCTCAAACTAATTGGATTTCAGTTTTTTTCGGCACCAGTTTGTTGCGCTATAATACATTTAGCGTTATGAATTCCAAATTAAAAATGCAATTCATTCAATTGTGGAGCGGGATTTGCTGCTTTCTTTCGTTCCCGGCTGCCTAACGACCGCCTGACGCTGCCAGCCGAGAGATTTAAACTGTACTTTGCACTTCATTATGGCAAATCCATTTTTAACATTCATCATTCTTCATTTGCTCTGCTTGTCTGTTCTCCAGCAGGCATCAGATGCAACCATTTTCTGACTCAATTACTCGTTTTCAGGAAATTTGCATTTTAAAGGAATTTTTCTTCATGGGAACTCGCTGGGAAGAAGCGAATTGCGTGTTTTTTCATAAACCTCTCGGTGAAACACATTTTTTATGCGATGCGTCTATGCACAGCTATTTTGCATACTTCCACCGAGGGGTGAAGCTGAAATGTAGATTTCAGTGCTTGTTTTGAGATTTTCTCTTGTTCTGAAGCATGAACTTGCATTAAAGTGGCTGCAGCCCGCACGAAATTGCCTGAAAATGCACTTTGTGATTAGCTGCATCGTTTACTTAAAACAAAAGCCTTCCGTTATGCGCCTAATTGCCATAATAGCGTCACTTTCCCACCCTTGACGGTGACAAAGCAAGCACTTTTCATTTCTGCATTTGCAGACTTGTGCAATTTAATTGCAAATCGATTTCTCCGTGTCTCGTCTCATTCCACTCGTCGTTCAGCCGAAAATATATTTCAACAAAACGTTTTTATTATTTAATTTGACAGCAGCCGAAAAAATTATTCACCCTTCCGTCATCGAGCGAGAAGAGGAACCAGAGAGAGAGAGAGAGTCATAGACAAATGCAGTTGTTGTGTCACTGTAGAGTGTTTTTTGTGTCGAATAGACACAGAAAGAAACCTCGGCCTTTGTTTGATCGAGAGATTTTTTCCATTCATTGCGCAATGTGAACTTAAAAGGGGTCGGTGCGTTGCATGCGTCATGTAGATGTGCAATGATTTCATAAGTAAGAAAACAAGATAAAATGACATTAGTTGATATAAATATAAAATAAAATGACGTTGATTAAAATCATAACAAAATAAAATTATGCAAAACATGATCAAACTATTCGAATCAAGTTCAAACTAAGTAATTTAGGATCAGATGAAGTCACCCAAGATCAAAACATGCCAAATCAGTTCAACATCTTCCCTTCTCTCTCTGCGTTGTGTTAGTGCAACTACATCCCCTAAATGCAGTCACACATCAATCAATGCGCAATCAACACGTGCAATAGTTTTTCAAATAAAAACTTCAATTTCTGTTGCTGATGTTTCGTTTCTTTTGTTCGATGCACATCCAGAGGCACTTTAAATCAGGCACAAGGCTGTCATTAAAGTTATTACTGCTTCTACGCAATGGGAAAATTCGTTTTTGCTTTTGTCGCATTTAAGTCTTGATAATCAGATGGAAAATTTTCAAACGCAACGTGTAATTACGGGAGTTTGACGAGAGAGTTGCATTTGAAAGCTACTTTCATGTCATCTAGTTTGGGTGCTTACACGAACTCGCCGCCAGCAAACGTCTTATTATCATAAAAACGAAACATTTCATCGGAAACATGAAAAGGAGAGAAAATTAATCAATATAATCGTTGAAGCTTTGATTGAAGCTTCTCTTTAGAAGCGCGCTGCCGAGCGTCAGAAAACGGTTAAATGAATTTTTTATTATTTCGTCAATCAAATCAAATTCGATGAAAAATGCATGAGCATTCGCATTCGAAAGTCATCAATATTCACGCTGAAGACGCGCCTCACAAGTCTTCCAGCGCTTTCGATGCTCATTAGACATGGAATGATTTGTGATTTGTTTATTTCATTGTTGCGCATTGATTATCTTGTTGAATGTTGTTGTGTGTGGCACATGGTTTCTTGTTCGACTTTATTTTTCATTGCCAAATGCCGATCGAATGTTTATGTTGTTACGTGTGGTGCCTTCCCCTTATCGATTATTCTTCGTTGCGAGTTCTAACGGTGAAGCGCTTAGCATCCGAGGTGCATTATTCAGCATATTTTTCGTTATGATTCGGTCGGATTTGATGATTATTCGTGATATTTAACTAGATTTTGGGTGGGAAACGGCAGTTTTGGGGGGAAATTACATGAGTAAACAGCATGATAAAGATCGTTATCATATTTTTAAGGTTACAATGCTTGAAAAGAATTCAAGGCAGCCTTTTCAAGAAAATTTTGAGGTTAGAATCTCTTCCATAGAATTTAAACACTAGTGGAAACTCTTGCCCACTCAAAGCCCAACTCCCCAAACTCTTTCTCCAGAAAACGATTTTACAGCAAAGCGTCAAAACCCGATCTAGATGGAAACTATGACATTTCTGTGTGTATGCTTCTTAATGTTGGTAAACATTTTATGTTAAAATCACATTAAAAACAGTAAAATAGCAAATAAAAAAACAAACAAAAGTAATCATAAAAAGCCATAATTATAAAACTTTTCTCGAAATGAGTTTTCCATTTCATTTGCTTTTCTGCTTCTTCTCCTTTCGGTATTCAATAAAATGAGCTTTCGGAATCGTGGGTGTGCGTTAGATATGCTTGTGGGCTTATCGGAAAGCTCCCATCAGATTTCACTAATTGCACAAAGTTTCTCGTTGAGTCGAGTTCTCAAGTGAAAATTTCCATGCACACACGCCACAACTTTTCCAATTCAGACTTCCGATCGCTTATTCAAAAGCCTCGCACAGAGAAAACTTTGAGGCTTTCGAGAAGAAAACTTTTAAGGGAAATAAAAACCTCTTTAGCTTATCAATTACATTCAGCGCCAAGTTTTCCTCGTTTTCCTCCATCATTAAGTGCAAAATTTTTCTCCGTGCTTAAAAGCATTTTGCTTCACTACCCGGCGTGATTTGGATTTAGTCATTGTTAGGGAAAGGGTGGATCATAGGGTGGCCAAGTATTTGTTGCTTAAAGTGGGACTGAAACTTGTGCTTTGTGGAAATCTGTTAACAATGAGCTTTTTGACAATTTTATTACTTCCAATCCGACAGTTTGCAAAGGCTGAAATTCCTTTGCCTCATTTTTAGCCATTTTCATGGCCACCCCACTACGCCGGGCCAAAGCCATCGGAAGTTCATTCGCTCGGGCCCGCAATCGCGATGGAAGATAAACGAACGAAAAAGTATTTTTCATTACTCGGCTCATTTGTTGAAACGAAATGATGCAAAACTCCAAGCGTTGCGTCAAGCGAAATTAACTGCTGCTAACATGAAACACTCGAAAAGTATCATTCTGAGTTTATGGCAATACGAAAAACTGCTTTTCTGGACGGAAGCGGGGAAAGGGGCAAGATTGGGGTTTCCTCTGCGTTCTCGTAAGCACCGCGCTACATGCAATTTTCGTGGCCACAGAAGCAGCTATAAACAACTCTATAACAACCGACAATGAAAGTGGAAGTTTTCAAGGGCAAATTAAGCGTAAGGATTCTTAGTTGGCTTCATCCCCCGCCTTGGCACCGAGGCAAACATTTAGTCCACTGATGTTGCCGTTTAGATAACAGCCGAAAGAACTTTCGTAAAGCGATAAACTTATAAATATTCCGTTGCCTTGCATGTGCGTTAATTAGGTGATGTTTAGGGCCGATGCCATAAATTCAACAACGTTGACTAATTGGCTTAGTTTTCTTTTCATTTACAGTTTTTATACTAAGCCGATTGCACTTGGTGAACTATTTTCTGCAGTCTCGTTTTTTTGAAAGCGTTTTTGGAAGGCCTGAACGTCAGTTCTGTCGTTATTCCCTCCGAAAATTGTTTTCACAAAGCTTTCTTGAATATCGAATCAATTAACTGTGTAGTAATTCAGGTTTACTTTAAATTTTGAGGTTAGAACAAGAAAAGTAACATCAAAGGTTTATAATCATGCGTTTTATAAGATTTATAAATTTTCTGACACTTCTTTACATGTTATAACTCTATTAACAGTTAAAACTTGCAGAAAAAACCGATAAAATCCATTAAAAGCAAGACATAACCTGTAAATTTCCCCCAAATTTGAAACAACAATGTCAAAGTTTGCTCAATACCAATTTAGAAGTGGAAACTCATGAGTTATTGTCTGTGACATAAATAAGCAATTGATAAAAATTGCTGACATTCGACAAACGAAAATTTATGGCTCACCCAACGATGTTGTTTTTGTATTTTTCTCGCAAATGCACATTTTTTTGTCGGTGTTCCTTTGCTTTGATCAGAGTTATTGGCAGAAATATTTTACGTTTCTTATTTCTGAGAGAACTTTTTATGGAGACAAAACATCCGAAGTCGTCAATATTAAAAAAGTTACTCGAGAAAGCGAGTCAATAACTCATAACTCACGAGAGTCGTGCATCGTCAGCATCGCTTTTATCAACAGCCGATTGTTTTGCTCGAGAGTTGCTTTGATGTGAGTCGGAACAAGCAATAACTCCTGATTAGATTTCTCTCGTCGTTGACGAACGCAATTTCCACGACGCTGAAATTGACACACAATTTTCCATGCCTTCAAGTTGCACAGAAATGTGTCGCGTTGGAAACATGAAAAGAATTCAAATACATTCGCAGTCAATCTTCATTTCAACTTTTTACTGTAACCCCGAAAAGTTGCGACAATTTGCATGTTCGTCCGTGATTTATAACTTGCACTGAAGGCAACCTCGTTTCAATTAGGCACTGAGTGTGTGCGGAGTCGCAAAAACAACATTAACGGCATCGCTAATAATGACAATTTTAAATATAAATGGAACGGCACCCATTTGGTGCTACTTCGGGGGTGAATTTCCACATCTTCCCGAGGCATTACAATCTGCGATATAAAATATATGTGCGAGAATCGTTAAAGCAGCCACTCATATATGTACGGAATGACATAATCAAGTTACGAGCCAAAGCCATGCGATATCTATGAAATGTGCGTAAGAAGCATAAAATATTTTTCATATTCATACATTATTCGGGAGAACCAGGCATTACCTACATGACACATAATTCATTTTAATTGAATTTAGTTGTTAAAATGGCTTTTACAATAATAAAAGATAACAATGTCAAGTGTAATTAAGGTAAGAGAATTGCGAATAAAACATGAATGTTATTATTTTTTAACAAGGATCTACGTTGAAAGTGTCACATGTTGATGGGGGAAGCGCACATTTCAGCAGTTAATTGGTAAATGAGCTTTCTTTCTTTCCGTTTATGGTGATATGAACTTTCCAGCTTAAAGTTATCATCGCATTTTCAAGTCTCGGTCTCTTGGCGGTGATTTCATGGCTGGTTTATGGAAAATTGGGTTTTGAATTGCTTCGAGTAAGTAAGAGTTTTTAATACAGTTTGGAATAGTTTTTGCAGATTAAGCTTAAGTCTTATAAGAATTTGGAATATTAACGAGCTTTTTTATTGGAATTGTAACACTTGCAAGCTTTCTTATAGGAATTGCAGCATTAGCAAGCTTTCTTGTTAGAGTTCTAAAATTAAGAATACAGAAGGTGTTAATCTTATAAGAACGCTTTCATTGCAAGAAAAGCTTGTTGATAATCTAATAAAAAATCTTGTTGATAATCTAACAAAAATCCTTCTATAAAGTTCAAACTTGCAGAAAATCTAATAAGAACCAGCTATAAAGTGCAATTGACATTCCAACAAAGCTCTTTCAGTTTCTGTAAAGCTAAACATAATTTTTTTTAAGAAACGTGAAGTTTCCATGCAAAATCTAATTCCTCTAATACTTGCTAAGATTCAACAGCATTGAAGTCCCTTAAGCTGGATTCGAGCCACCTTCTTTCTTTTGTATAAAAACAACCTATTTCAGAAATTTAAATGCTGTTCGAATGAGCTTAAGGGCGGGTAATTTAGTGATCCACAATGTGTGATATATTCTTTCAGATTATTCATTAATAATGGCAATCATAATTAAGGCCTGGTTCGGTTGTGATTATGGCATTAAATTTTTAATGTAATGTCGATGTTAATAGACACACAAACGACTCGAGAACACGCCCGAGTCTTTGGAGATAAATTTCCTCCTGTTTCAGGACTGAAAGCTTCTGTTGAATCATTCTGCATCATAAACACGTACGGCTTAAGAGTGCCTATGTTGGAAACTACCATTAAAACTTTTCACTTTTACGAGAATCTTTCCATGGCATCGGAAGCGGCTTCAGCACAAAATGAATAATAGATGAATAACGTCTGAATAGCAGAAATTGCAGAAAAAAAATCCCGTTCGGTTCTTTTTCCATTTCGCAGAGCTCTCATAAAAAGCGCATTGAAAGCGAATAAAGTTTTTGCTCTGGCACGGATCCCTTTTGCAGAACCTTTTCCATTCTATTCAGATATATCTGCACAAATAATTTACCTCCTATTCAGATATGCCGAAAAGTGCCCCGAAAATCAACCGACTCATCACAATTTTCTTGGAGATCTGAGTGAAAGGGCTGGAAAAGAGTTTCCTCGAGTGCGCCCCCGTCCCTGCAGCCCGAGAGTAATTTCTGACGAGGGTTCGAGGGGTGATTTAAATGCAAAAGCATACATTGCGATACCTAGCATCGAGAACCGTCGACGAAAGACACCAGCTCAAGGCTCTCACATCCACCGAGGCCGAGAAAAGCATTGCGTGCGAGTGTTTGCATGAATTTCCTGAGCTTTCACCGCTGTGTGCGTGCGAAGATAGAGAAAAAACGCAACTCGAGAAGGTCACAGGGAGGAAATGTCAGCGAAAAGTGTTTTTCTCGCCCCTCAAACCGAGTACCGAGCTTTCCACCCGCCCGACTCCGAGCGCAACGAGCGTTATCACCAGAAAATGTGTTCGCTTGTTGTAAACATCTAACGGCATAGAATGTTTTGTATGCTCTGTGTGGCGTGAAGAATGGCTGGGGGATGAGAGCCAGCAGAACACACACGAGAAGAAAAAAACATCAAAGTTGTACACAACGCCGGAGGGCGGTTGAGGGGGGTTAGCCGAGAGTTCGTCGAGAGAGGGAGAAGAGAGCTGAGTTCTGTTTGCCAAGCGTACACACATCATAGTTGGGGGCTCGAGAGAAGAGAGAACGTTGCCGTGCCACTCAAACTGGGGGGTGGGCGATGAAGAAAACTACATTTGTGTTGCAGAAAGTTTTTATGTGCTTTCTGTGACATGGCAGCGGTGGGATTCTTTGAGTGGGTGGCAGGGAAAAAGGAAAAGCGAAAGGGAAATTGATATTGGAGGGAAGTGTATCCTCGGAATAAAAAGTGAAAGTGCACGAAGAGGGAAATTTCGCTTCGATGTGTCTCGGGGCGAGCATTAATGCATGATTTCGCTAGTTTTTGTCGCTCGCCCGAGAAACCGCAAAGGACATCTCCGTTTTTACGGGCCAACGGATCGTTTTTGCGGATCTTCTAACCAAAGTTCTGGCCCGAGAGTCGTAAATTCTATTTCACCCGGTGCGGAATTCGCGATGAAACGCAACCCTCGGAAAAATTGCGGAGCTACTCGTGCAGACAGCACATCGCTCACTCGTTCTCTCCGTTTTTGCATGCACAGAGGTCGAGCTTGAGGTTGAGTTGCCGCCACGTTCAAGGACATCGATTGCGTTTTGTGTTCTCGTCGGCGGTGTGTGCACTTAGGTTCGATAATGGTTTTGTTTTTGTACAAGTCGGTCGTTTAGGTGTGTTTAGGAGGTAATTTGGGGAACAAACTAATTTCAACTCGTCACTCAAGCACTGCCATTGAAAAGGTTGAATGGAAAATTCGTGTTTAAAACGGTTATTTGAACTGCCTATTTTGTAAACTTGTGTGGACCGAATGGCAGACGTGACTGTTACAGCAATTTCACGCTTGAAAGTCGACAAATTTGATGGCAAAAGCTTAGATTAATCCAAAATGTAAATTTCATAACTCAGTTAATTGTTTTAAGATGCACAGGATCAAGTTACCAAGCTTTTAGCACAAAATTTATCACCAATTTCAAATCGTGATTCCCATTTCAACCCCGCACTGCATTCAAGCTTCATAAAATTTAATTTTCCGCTCGAAAACTATGTAACAATTTAATTTTCCGTTTCCCTACAAGCTTTTGCATTGAAGAAAGCTCTGATGCCAGCTTTGCTTTATGTGTTACGACTTTTTGTCAGTCTAATTTAATTTAATTTGCATAAATTTATTATTTAGATTTACATTCTCATCCACCATCGAAACATCACACAACAGAGCTGATGTAAAAAGCAGTTTTTCGGGTGGTTTTTATGGTTTTGTTTCGTGGTATAAGTTTTCCTCGATGTCAACGTTTCAAGCGTATAATTTAATGAAAATTTATGTCAGTAAAGCATGCCCCAAAATTTGATCAGAAACTTTTCAGAAATTAATAGACAAGTCCTCAAGAATGGCAAAGTCAATTAATTCCTAAAGACTTCCACGATTAACTTTGTTCCCGTTACCTATAATCATGCACCGAAGGCAACACACCGACCCGAAACCCATAATTAAGATTGATTTTTTGCACCCTCAAAGATTGCGCCGAACACGACACAAATGCTGGTTCCAACAAAGAAGACGTCAACAAATTGAAACATAAGACGTCCAATGAAGTGTCAAAGAAATGCGAGAGGCTTTCCGTTGAAAGTCTGACTTGGAATTGTCAAGGATATCTTTGGAGAAGATGCGTGGGTGTTTTAACGATTGTGCTTGCTACAATTGTGCGAGATTTTTTCTTAGAAAACAAAAAACTTCTTGGCAAAGGCTGTTGTTGACAATGTTTGTTGAAGATTTAAGCAAGCTTTTTGAAGCTTTCTTGTGCTTGTTGTCATGATTTTATGGGTTTTAGCAAAATTTTGTGTGTTTACAGTTGAAATAGTAATGTGCTAAATATTTTAGCAAGCTTTAAAGCGCTAAAAGATGCATTCAGAAACAATCTCAAAAGCTTCAAATTGTAAAGTTTTAATTGCAATTGAAATTGCAAAAGTTTTTTAATACAATCTTGTCTGCTTTTCTTGCCTTAACACCATTGCATCTATTTCCAAGTGATTCCTGTTATACATAATACAGGTTTATTGGTAAACGTCGCAAGTTTTTCCTCAAAGTTGCTGTCAAAATAAACTTTTTTTGTCGTGTTCACCTGATTATTATTATGCCTCGAGCTGCGTTTCACTTCCGTACACACTCGCATACCGCACATCTTTCCTACGTCGTTTTGCACAGCACCGCCCGAGAGAAGTGGCATGGCAGAACGTTACGCAAGGTGGAAAATAAATTTTTTGCACCTGCTATTTTTCCCTTTTTTCATTATGTATGGGGGATGCCATAATGGCAAACGCAATTTGGATTAAGTTTAAATTTATGGTATGGACATTTTTCGTGAAAGCAGCGCTCTGGCTTTAGCAGTTTCATCGTACTTCGTTTTCTTCCGAAAAAAAGCGCCAACGACGACAAAGTGCGGGGAGAAAAGCAATTCTTCCGGACACGAAAATCTTGCCGATGGGAAAAATTCTAATGACCCAGATACCATGCTGAATGCGCTGCGTTTCCTTCCGTTTAATATTTTTCCATCAAAACCTAATTAACAATTTTCAATTAAATGGTTTCTGTTTCACGCTCTCGCACATCTCGGCGAACATCGCTGAAGAAAATGTTTTTAATTACGAAATTCCCTTCGCTTGATCAAATAGAAGTTCGCCCGTTCCACCGCCCGCCCCAGAGACATAAAATTCTGCAGATTCGGAAGGAATTTAATTTTTGCTCGTTTTCAGATGCCTCTTCATCATCAACAATCTACCACCCATTGTTAGTTAATTGGGAAAAGCACACACAACGAGCCGAGCAGCAAAAAGTTTTTTTTGTTGAAACGAAAATCCTGCAAACTTCGCTCGAGAAATTCCGGGTCTGTGGAAATTTTTGCAGCAGTCATTTAAAATTAAATTTTCTAACTCACACTTACACACACACACACGCAAGTGAAGTTCGTTGGAAAATGTGTGCGCCAAGAAGCAGAACTGCTCTATCACGTTATCGATTTTTCCAGCCGAATAAAAAGCCATTATATAGACGAGTCGCAAGCGATGCTACATTCACACACAGTTTGCTCGCTTCTTTCACCATTCTAATACGCAACTGCAACTGTATTTTTTCCCTGCCTCTGCCACTTTCCGATCCATCGTCCCTGTTTCTCTTCCTTTCTTCCTTGCGTTGCCAAATGAAAGGAAAAGCGCGCCGAGAAACATTGCACACATAAGAAAATCGTTCGTTGCAGCGTCGTAAAGATTTTTCCCATTTTCAACCTACATATACACTTGTAGTGAAAGTGATACAAAATTCTTATGTCATTATGCGACGATTTTATGGCTTCGTTTCGTACGAAAGTGAAAACTGAAATTTTCTTTACACTTTGATATTGAACTTGACTGGCTGGGTGGGATGATGAAAGCAGGCAGAAAGCGAGTTGGAATCTTGGCAAGAAACTTGATGAATTATTTTGCAGACAGATGAATTCGCAGGAGTGGAAATTATTGAAGAATGTGCATTGATTGCAGTGAAGACTGAAGTAAAAACGCATTTCAAATTATATTGTGTTAATTGTCGTGTCTTAGCAATTCCAAACGAACAGAAAGAAATAAATAGCTAGGAAGCTTGAAAGTGTTATGCATCAAAATAACCTAAAATTTTCAAAAACTTCACACTTTTCATCATAACAATGCAATTTTCTTTTCTCTCAAGCAGCTTTCCCACCCCATCTACGCTACATTGATGCAAATATTTGTTGATACAAAATTCATTCATCGATAATTCTTTTAGCTAAAAATAGCAAATGAATTTCCCGCATCTATTATGAACGATATCCGTCACATTCATCCATCCCAAAACAAGATATCGCTCGTTTCTTCTCGTTTCAGCGTTTCTATTTATAAAGTTTGACATTGAAAGTTTTGTGATTTTCAGGGCCGCGAGAGTGAGAGAATTTCGTATGCACATGCCATGGACCGTTTTGCATTATTCAAGTGATATCCGGTGTCTAAATCGCGAGATGATAAGCAAACAAATTTGGCATTCGCGACGACTCATGAATGTTTCTTTCGTCCTCTAGACAGCCATCGTTTGTTGGTTCGCGCAGTTTTGCAATGCAAACATTGCACATCCGAAAATTGAATTAATTTTGCATTTGGACAAAGACCGGAGACGAAAATGTACGACG
>JPYR01000074.1:100785-111069 GCA_000775305.1 Belgica antarctica | reverse complement strand
GAAAAGAAAATAATAAGTTCACGAGTTTTTCGTAGCCAAAAATGTGAAGAGAAAAAAGCCAAAGCTCGTTCCAAATTCATTAATTAAAAATGCAAGAAACTCACGGAAATGGACAGAGAAAAATATGCAAACGCTTGTAGAATGTCAAAGCGTGTCGCCAAGTCAGCTTACCAATTTGTTTCGCGTCCTTTGGCTCCGGTAATTAAATTGGCAATTGTCAAGCGAACCAAGAAAATCACAAAATTTCACTGCTGACTGCCTCGTCGAATTTACATGCCCTTACGCGAACCAATATATTAACGAAATGAAATTTTCTCTAAGAGAGCAAGCTCCGGTGCGTTCAGCAATTGTACAACGTCGATTTTTCACACCGCCGGTGGAACTACGATGGAATGGTTAATTATCTCGTTTGTGTATTCTCGTCAGAATCGCACGATGTAAGTGGCGATTATGATGTGCTGGAATTCTTCGATCGCTTCGTGGAAGGGCACTTCAGACAAATCACAATGTGCTTCGCTTTAAAATCGTGACTAAAGGGCTGGTGGGACAACAAGCTGCCTTCGAACAAATCAGTCATGGATACGTTGCCGGCTTGCACATCAAGGTGGGTTCGACCTTGGAAGTGTTCTGATAAGGCTTAGAAACGTTCTTGTAAGTCATGTTTATTTTGGTCACTCACAACATTTCAAAGGAAGCAATCCAAAAAGTTCATAAAACTTGAAGCTTACATTTCTTAGAAAATCTCACCCAATAGGCGGCGCTTTAAGCCCTACGAAGTCATCAAATACGTCTAGATAAATAATTCGAAGGAAACTCCTAAAACATTATCATCCAGACGCGTCAACAAGCTGTATGTAAACAATTCCGAACCTTTTTTGCTTCTGTTTATATACAAATCGATTTATGAATATGGATGTAGCGTGATCTATTTACAAATGTTTATATTCACATCCTAAAACAGCTTCGAATGCCCGCAAAAGGAAGAAAATCAATAAAATCGATTTTCTGTTTTTACTTTCCATCTCAGCCTTTCATTACTCGATGTGAGTTGGGCTGAGAGACGGAAAAAGTAAATAAAAGTTCGGCTGCTTTGTCATGCACAACACACACTTAATGGAGCTTTTATTATCAGCCCCGGTGCTATCAAATTTCTCTGCCTTTGTCGTTGACGTTTCACTTATGCAGAGTGTATGTCGGGTGGATTAAGATTTCAATTGAGAAGTCTTCGATGTCACTCGGCACTGGCAACTCCATTGTTTTGACTTCAGGCCTACGACACGCACTGCTTCAAGGCTAAGAGGTTGATAACCCATTGTTTGATTCATGCAGAAAATTTGCGGCTTCTCGTGCGATCTCGTATGGTTTCGCAGAAGTACGCATAACATTTTCTCCTTTCATCTCTCTCGATGGGATCTACCATGCGAAATTTTTTGTGGCCAAGGAAGAGAAACATCAAGAAACTGCCATCGCGAAAGCAACAACAAGCTCATTTATTGTTTTTTCGTAGATGTAGCCTAGACGCACAGTTTTGTTATCCAGATTATTTTGGGCTGATTAGTTTTACAGCAACCAAACACACAAAAGTGACTTACGAAGAAAAAATGGAATCAGTTTTCGCATAAATTCGTTATGCGTGTGTCTGAGGTTGAACACTAAATTATAGGCTGCTTCAAATGATGTAATTAATGCGTCTATTTATGAAGAATTCTTGACGATCAATAGTTACAGCCGTAGGGATCATCAAGGAACTTACATATGGACCCCCAGGCACGATTTCGCTATCTACAAATTACAACGAGCTTCATTAGCACACATGAACCACCATCCACGGTCAAATGATCATTCTTCTGAGAAAACAAATTAGCATCGACCCTTCCAGCCCTAAAGAGCGGATAACGACGATTAAAACCTTGTCGAAAGGTTCGGTTTTGGATGTCTCGAATTTCACGGAAATAATCTTGTTAGATCAGGTGGTATTGCGGGGGGTTCACGCAGTAATGGGGGCAGTGCGGAAGTGATGGGTGTAAAACAACTGCAAATTGAATATCATAACCTCAAAATTTTTGATTTCAGATTAATTAAATTTTTAAATCGGTTGTGCAAAAATAAATTACAGACAATCCTGAATTATGACGTCAGTTGACATAGACTCAAAAGAAATTTTCAAATTTAATCTCAATTCAACCTGAATTTGAAATTTAACCTAAAATTTTAAAAATTTGTCACTATATTCTAAACTATCCTAAATTATAAAATTAAAAATTTCTAACCTGCTTGGCAATACAGCAGATTAGAATTTTCTTAAATTTCCAACGGCCTAAACTCTAAATTTAAGAGTTTAAAAACCATAACCTTCAAATTTCTTTACTTAATCTTTGTTTACATCATCCCGACTTACACCCGCCCCAGAATCTCACGCATATTCACATTAATCATCCGCGAAAACTTCCATTCACCCTCATCACGGGTTGGCAATCATTTCGCAATCAATGATCATAATCCGATCTCAAGCTTCGCATCAAATCTCTTAACACAATTGACAAAGCCTCCCAGCACCGAGCAGCGAACAAAATCAGAGAGAATTCAAAATAATTGCAAAATCCAAAAAAGAAGCAAACGCAAAATGAAATACAGCCAAGAAAAAGAAACGCGCTTTGTTTTTCAAATGACTTTTAACGCACAAAATAGCCAAAATCCTTGAACTCTAACGATGAGATTAAGAACAAGAGGAAGAAACGGAAAAAATGTAAGAATTCTTGCCAAATGTGTTTTGAGCTCGATCATGGTTTTATCCCATACTGCGACCGGCCCTAGATCGCACGTTGTTCAGTTTTGCGACTAGTGCCACCGCGAAGTTGTTCGATGTGCAGCTGTTTTCTGCAATCATTTTATGCACATTCCGCACGAAAGTGATCTTGAATGTGACAACTTTGACTTTAACGAATGACACGAGGTCCACAGATACGAAAACTTCATCTAAACTCATTTGATATTCATTAATCTTCATGCCTGCTAGCAACTCGTGGCCCTAAAGTGTGTGTGTGAGGCATTTTTTACGAAAGAGATCACCGAAGGGAGGCTAGAGACGTGAAGCCCATGGAATTGATCGAGAACTCGGCTTTTAGCTGAAGTCTGGGTTGTAGGGCGAGATTTAGTACACGTTTTGTAGTTGTTAGGAAGTAAAGTGTTGTTGATACTGTTTCATCAGAGCTATCACAGTTTCAATCTCTTGTTCTTGAATGTTACAGAAAATTCATCACACAACTTAGCTAAAAAGCTCAGTGAATTCTGTACTAAAAAGTATTTAGAACTATTTTTGGAATCATGAAACCAATTTAGAATAAATTTTACGCAGTACTTAAAAACTTAGAACACAACCGTGAACGTTATCTAGAACTGTATTTAAACTAAATTTTAGAACAGAATACATAAAATTTGGGACATTCTAAACTGCAGCCTTGCTGTCTCCCTCTCGAATTGCTGGCCCAACGCTCGACAAGCGGCCAACGACCAAAAACCTTTTCGCGTGATCGTCTTACATTTTCAAAAGCTGCTGGCGCGTTTTGCACAAAACAGAACGTCGATGAAATGAAAGAAAAAATACATTAGACGCTCACACACACACACCACAAATAGCTTTCTTACGCATTTTTTCTGTCGTTTAACGAAACTTTTTTGAATGCGTGACATTTTGGCTTAAGAATTAATTGAACGCACATGAACAAAGCACTGACGAAAATTAAAATATTTTTGATTGGAAGTTCATTGGAAGAGAACTGGCACTGACTTTGTTGAGTCACATTACGTGGAATTTCACGCAAAACTTCAAAGTTTCAACTTTGACACGTGAATTAGTTACGGTGAAGGACTTTCACTGTTCAAACGAAGACACAAAATCTCGGCGACGGCGAAAACTCCAGAAAGGAAATGCGCCATAAAAATAAATTTTCCGTTAACAAAAAAAGCGCGGGCATAAAGAAAAGTCATGGGTGCTTTATGCTCCGCTTCCAATTTATTAGAACTCAAGTCGGAAAGTGTGTCTAATGCTAGAGTAGCAAAGCAAAGAATGAAAATTCTGCTGAACTTTCACTAAAAATCCATTTCTCTTTGAATGGATTTTTCCGCGACAAAAGAAGACGAAGCCAATATCAAGTGGGGGAAAGCTTTTCTTGCATATCTCACAAAGTTTGATTAGAACGCGGTTTCACAAAGTCACTTTATGCGTGTGTGCCTTGCGGAGTTGACATTGAAACAGAAACTCAATTCTTAGTAAAAAAAATGCTGCTTTCGAACCGTCAAGAACACGCAACAATCGCATTTCCTCGATTTTACTCCGCTGTTCCACTTCTCTTCCTTATCGATGTTGTAATGAATGGCTTCCCGTTTACATTTTTCGTTCAACGTTAAAGTTTGCAATTTGGGCTTTTAAGAAATTGAGTCATAGTGGAAATTTGGTGGCTTAAAGAAGCTTTATTGGTTTTAATTTTCCAGTTTTTCATGTTTTCTAGTTTTCCTTATAAGTTTCATTTAAGCATGTTTTCGTCTTACAAACTTTACAATCTCTGTTCTTAATATCCACCAGTTTCAAAACTAAACTACCAAACTCTGCTGCGAAACTTAAAGCTTTTTCAACCAACTTTCCGCCTCGATTTGGCCCGAACATCTGTTTCAAAACGTGACAGCGTATCAATGTCGGTGCATATTCTTTGAATGCTCATGAAACATTTTTATTAACTTGAAATTCCGAAAAATCCGCATTGCCTCCAAAACGCGCAGAAAACGCATTGGTTTACCTCCAAAACTGGCTTCAGTCACGCTTCATTTCCAAAGAGCAGCAGAACCTGCTGTTTTACCTCCAACGTACGCATCAACCGCTCTTGAACCGAGCGCAAAATTTTGCAGCGAAGGACACACGTTCAATGCTACACGCAAACCAAAAAAAAGTTTCCGCAAAACATCTCGAAAATGTGTTTTTTTCACCCGAAGTTAACGTCCGCTTCAATGCGAAAAGTTGCGTTTCAATGTCATTTATTTTGATAACGCGCATTTCACAGCGACGCAAGATGTGGGCTTGCAAACAGTAATTTTAAAGCGGGCACATGCTCAAAAGCTAAAATTAAAGCATGCGTTTTGTGTGGAAGTGACGTCAAACGGCCGTGAAAATGAGCAAATGTTCAATCATGCATAAACCCTGACTTGAAACCTTTCGTTGACACTCCGATGAACTTGCACAATCTCTTATCGCACAACTTGCATCACTTACGAAGTGCCTGCCACAGTTCAGAACCTCCACACACACGCACCGATCAGCAGAGTTGCAGAACAACTCTTGGCATCGAAAAAATGCGTACGAATGTGTGGCTCGATGATAATTTCAAATGCTTCTTCTTGCCAGCCGCGTTTTTTTCTTCTTGCCAGCCGCGTTCAAAGCAAAGAAAACTGATGATCTAACGCATTAAAAAACGCACCACTACACGAGACTCCACACAAAAGCGTAGCAAAAATTTGTTTCCTAGCCAAACTCTCAAGATTAATCGAGTTGCGATGTCGACGTAAGCTGATCATGACGAAAAGTTGAAGTTGAATGATTTACACTTGAAAGCGGACAAAGATCACCGGACTTTACAGTCGTTTACATAGCCCACATAGATCGGCCGAGTGTTTCGGGGCGATAAAAAGAAAAGTGAACTCGGCGTAGAAATGTGCGTTATCGTTAGACACGGCATCAGATAAAACGCACATATGTTCTCCGACCTCAAAGCCGAAGAATTTCTTATTTTTCGTTTTCGCGTATGTGTTTTGCGGTTCATTAACCTTCTATTTTGGCAAAATATGATCGTCTAATGCCACTTAAAAGCTATTTTCGCTTGAACTTATCACTTATACCCGATGAATAAACGTTTGTTTCAGCTTCGAATTTACATTTTTCGAGACGATTTTGCGGGCGTTGTTAAGAAATTTTCACCGGGCAGTGGAAATCGAAAGTCTTTATGTGCGAATTTTCCACGCGTGTCTTCCTAAGCCGATCTTCTAAACAGTCATAACAACTCGTGAATCACTTTCGCAAGATTCGCGGAGTCAAGAAACTGTTCATTTTGACGGCGATGTTTGTTATCAAAACACGAAATCCCTGAAACACATCTATCGATACAGAATCGACGCATATTTCATACCGCGTAACGCATAAATTACCGTTTACCTCTAATTAAAAACAAATGCCACCAGGAACGAAACGACAGTCACATGCAGAATGCGAACGCGCGATATAAATTTATGGGCATTCATTAACGCGATCTGGCATTAGTGGTGCTTAAAATGTGCCCATGGAAGCTTCAATTGGTACCTACACAATAAGTTTTAGCTGAAACTAAGGTTTTCCTAGTATTTAGTACTGACGTGTTCTAAAATAATTTGACAGACGAAGTTCTAAAGGTATTCATGTAAACTTCATGCACTTTGATCAAGCGCATAAAGTTTGTTGCTAAAACAACTTTAAATTTGCTGTACACTAACTAGTGGTGCTTTATTTTAGTTTAACGTGTGGACATAACGTGAGACGTCAATGCAAACGTCGAGAAGACTGGAAAACGAAGGGAAAATCCTATGCAAATAATTGCTGAAATGGATAAAATAAATAAATAAATAATAACCTCAAATTTTATTTTTTTAGAACAGTATCTGTAAATAGTTCAGTACCTACAGGTATTTTGTATCTTTAGCACACCTTCATGAATATAACACGCATAGGAACTTAAAATCTTCTTGATGCACACCAATTTGGCACAACAGCTTTGTCAGCAGTGTAGCCAAACTTTATGCAATGAGTTTTAATGCTTTTTCTCGCTATTTCAATGCTAATTGGTGAACAAAAAAAATTTATGCTCGTGAACTTGAACAATGGTTGTTCAATTTTATTTTTCGGCTGCTTCTTTCAGGAACTCAAAAAACGATAGCATCAGCTGTGTTAGTGCGTATAGCGGAGAAAAAAGCGATAAATCAGACCTTGAAACTGCAATTTTTTGTGTTCGCTGCGTTGTTCAAGCCGATTTTACATCGTTTCCAAGCGCACAGCGAAATGAATTTGAGTTTCAATATCACACATTATTTTACCGCCACAAAGGCAGCTTGGATCGGATTCACGTTTCCACGGTCTTTCATATCGCGGTTTTCAATGCGAAAAAAGAAAAAAATTCGTTGCGTTTTGGTGAAAAGAAGAATTCGGATGGGCTGAAACTCATTTTAGGCAAACAAACGCACTTTTGCGTTGTGTTCCACGCGCACGGTTTTTATTAATTACGGACGATGCTGATTGAATAATGAATTGATGTATGCGATTTGAAATAAATGAATTGGGAAGTGACTGGTCGAAGCACGTACGGCTGAACGGCATCAATTTGTTTATTTTTGACGTCAGAGTTGATGTTTTGGAGAGTCATTAAGATGAACACAAGGATATCTTCAGTTTTACATCACAAAAACGGAACTAAAACACATTTTTGTACAGACATCTGTTTCATACTGATAGGTTTTAATTTATTTTATAACAACTTTGTTAAGAATTGATAGTTTCAAGTGCTTAGTATTTTAAGCCAAGCTGGCAATTTTTTAACGCACTTGATTAGACCGGTCATGTTATCTACTGAAGTGGCAATCGTTTCTTGATAATTTAGATAAGGCTTATCTTGGATTACCTTTGCCAAAATATTTAAATTTGTTTGCAATGCCTTAGATGACAACAATGTTAAACCACGTAAAATGCAAGGTCGTTGATCGCCACAACACAATTTGCCGATTCTGATATCATCTCGGACAATCTCTACGTGCTGCATCATTAAAGCCGACGTTGACTATGAGTTACACGTTTACTACGCAGCCATTTTGATGAACAAACGAGAATCGGGCGATACATTTGCATACGCGACACTGACATTTATGACGTAAAGAACATTCAAGCTTTTCCGGTATGTGGAAAAAACTTTGTGCAAACGATCACAACAAAATAGTTTTGTGTGTTGAACGGCGTAATAACAGTGATTAACCAAACATTTATGCAATCAAAGCCGCTCTAGAGTCACGAGTTCAAACTTGGCGTGCCTAACTTCATTGCAGAAATTCAATTCGTCGGTTCTCATTATGTGCACACATCGACGCAGCGAATTAAAGTCAAAAGAAACATGCAAAAAACTCCATTTTGCGAAGCAGCATATTCGTTTGTGCTTGCTACGACGACGCTATATGCGAGAGAAGCGCGTGAAAAGAAGAAAATCACGCTGCACAAATGATCTCCTTCATCCAAAGTCAACGCAAAAACGACCGAGAACCAGTTTTCTAGCTTTTTTCTTGGTTTTGCTATTTTCTGCGAACGCGATGCGAACGATCATTAAATAGTATCTAATAAAAAGAATCTTAAAGGCAGAAATGAAAAGCGTGGAGGTGGCAGTTGAAGAGAGAAACACGAGATTCGGTAATTTGATGCAATAAACTCAAAAGTTTATTAACTTCTCGACATGGCACTTCATTGATTGGCCGTTCTTGGGCTTTCTATGACATCCGTTAAGGCGCAACAAGATGGAAGGGAGTGAAAAATTCAGGGAACAATAACTACAGGCAAGTTTAACTGCCTACAGGTGGAACCTGTACCTTTACGCATAAAATTCAAGAATTTTATATTTTACAGTGATGGTTCAATTGAAGGGAATAGAACTTGATAATTTAGAACAAATTTATAGAATTTTACACAAACATCAAATAAAAAAATCTTGCACAAAAATTCGTCAATTCAAATCTCACTGTATTTTAAAATGATTATTCAAATGAACAATCAAAACCACCATGAGGCAGCCAGAAAAAACTATTTTTGTGTATCGGAGAAGACCTTTTTCAATGCCAAAATACTTAAAACAACTCCCGCGACGTGTGTGCGTGAGAATCATTATGCAATCCCTTCATATTTGTCCGGCGTTATTTCTTTCCGATTATAACGCTTTAAAAAACAACTCACACACGGTGACATTTCAATTCACCGATAATTTATGGCATTTAATTGGTAACGATGTTGTTTTTGTTCGGACGTTGATTGAATGAATCAGAAATTTCTGAAATCATAAATGCATGAGAAAAATAAATCATGTCGAATTGTGAAATGACAAAGTCGTCAAAGTTCACGAATTGGAATTTGGAATTTAAAGTCGAATTTCTCGGTAGGTCCCCCGAGTTGGCATTCATGAAATACGATAGCGTTACAGGCATTTCCGGTAATTTTCTTTTCCTTGTTATTCTGCGCGATGATTATCCGCATAATTTTCGTGTTTTCCTATTTTTTTCGGCTGTGCACATTCGCTCTGATGATGAAATCAATTTACTCAACTGCGTTAATATTTAATCGTTAAACAAAATTGCCCACGTACTCACGCATCGTGAACGCACACCTTGAAGGTGTGTTCGCATTTGTTATGACTTTGCAGGTGCAATTCGTCTTGTTGGGGGGTTCAGGGGGTGACGAACAAGTTTATAACACTTTTATTAGTGTTTTCAACTAAACATTTGTTTTATTGAGTGCAAAGAAGAATTGAAACGTTGTTTAGAACATGAACATCACTGATATACACCCCTACGATGTTTGGAGAATTTACATCAATTTCATGGCTTCCATCTAAGTTTAAACCCTTTCAAAACTTCTATTGCACATGAGAATTAGTTTTTTGAGGGTGATTTAATGGGTTTAAAAAAGGGAACACCGAAAACATCACTTGCAACCGTCCCCACACTACTTAGAAATTTCGTCAACTTTACAAAGCTTTGCAGCAAGAAAACATTTTTCGATGAAAAAAATGAAAACCTTGAGTTAGAATTCTAGCGTCATCTAATGCTTGTGTATAGCATTGCTTAAACTTTATATATTTCTCTCTTGTTGTTCATCTAATACATTTAAAATATTTCTTTTCGTATGCGATGAAGAAAAAATGCTGAAATAGTGAATTTTTTGTGCGTAGAATTTTTTTTCTTCATCGTCGTTTTTTAGGTTCACAAAAATCGCTTTTTATTCGCTCTATTGTGAATTTATAGTTATGGCTAAAATGCAAATGTGTTTGTTTCTGAATATTTTTTGCTTCCATGAAGAATGATTTGAAGCGAGAGAGATGGGAAAACGAAGACTTTATGAAGTTCTTGTGGTATATTGCTTTTTTGCTATTTTGCTGGTGAATAAAAAGGAATTCTTGAAGTTTTTGATGAGACATGAATGCTTATGCCATTGTGTTCATTTTGCTCATAACAAACCTTATC
>JPYR01000074.1:64572-79903 GCA_000775305.1 Belgica antarctica | reverse complement strand
GAACTTCTGTCCCATAAAAGGAAGCATTAAGTAAAAATTTGTGCTTTAATGGGAATAAAAATGGCAAATCTTTGGCTTCTCAAAAAAGAAGTTTATTTTTATAATATTTATTAATAATATCTCTTTTATTTGAAGCTGTTCGCAAACATATAAAAATTAATATCTAATTTGGTAGCGAAAGCCTCCAAATGACATGAAACTTTAAAATTAAAGCCTGAAAATCAGTGTGTTTCTTGGCTGGACTAGATACTTTGCATTCCGAAGAAGGTCTAATTTGCACTGAAACCACTCTAGAAAAACATGTTTGCCATACGATCGACATTTGGCTTGGAAAAATTCTTAACAATTTAGAGCCGTGAAACGTCAAAAAAGTTTTTTCACAAAGTTTTGCCATTAACATGCCTTGAAAAGTCGCGAAAAGGGCCCAAAGAAGGCGTTGAGCATTTTGTTCCATTTTCGATACTTCAAAAGTCGACAAAAGGTTTGAAAAAGTATTAAAAATGTTTAACCTTTTTCAAAACATGATGTCAACTAATGGCTGCTATATGGAAAACATATGGACTTCATAAATTCTACTGTTCTGTTCCATTTTGTTGCCAAGAAGTCAAATGTTGACCTGCACGTAGCTAGGGTTGTTTCTTATAATTTTCTACACTTACGTGCTAACCTTGCAATTTAAAACTTAATGACTGCATTTTGCAACCTCTACCCAAACAAAGCATCACTTTCTTTATTCCCCAGACCCACCAATCCAGTCGTTTCGAGATGTGTAAAATCTCAATCATGAAAAGTTGCCACGGAATCTCGAAACACTTTATCGTGTGCTTCGTTCATTTGAAAAGTGAGAACTCGAGCGATTTCTTCATTCAACCTTCCCTCACACCCGCGTGCCACAATAAAGTCCCAAGGAAGACGCCAAACAATTTATGCAAAGCATCAACAAACATCGAAATACATCATCGAAGGCGGGCGGGAGAGAGATGAAGTGTGAAAAAAAGAAATTTTCTCTTTGCACACGCACATTTTCGTGGAGAATTTTGTTTTTCCTTCTGCTTTCTT
This sequence comes from Belgica antarctica, assembly GCA_000775305.1. Taxonomy (NCBI): domain Eukaryota; kingdom Metazoa; phylum Arthropoda; class Insecta; order Diptera; family Chironomidae; genus Belgica; species Belgica antarctica. Next base: position 78,844 of record JPYR01000074.1, on the reverse strand, counting down.
GTTTTTGTTTTGCCGTGGGGGATAATAGATGATAAACAGCGCTTTCGTTGCACCACACACTCACACCACAAACGTCGCATGACGGTGGAAAAAAGTAAAACCCGAGAAAGGAAATTCTTGGAACTTTTCTTCTTCTCCGTCCTTCGGCTTTTCCTTTCCGTCTTCTTGATGCCATAAAAGATCATAAACTTGATTGTTATTGGGGATTTTTTATTATCTTATTTATATCGTTTTATACGCTGAGGTTAAATAAAATCAACCCTGCAAGCGATCTGAGCTTAGTCAAGTGGGTGCGGGTGGTGAGAAGTGCGTAAGGCGAATGATACAGCGATCGTAAAAGTGACAAGTGAAAATGTGTTTCGTTCCGAGTTATTATCAATTAATGCAAGATGCTGTTGGTTATTGATTTTTATTATGTGTGCAACGGCTATGCCAAAGGGCAGTGGATTTGACTGGGGGTGAAGTGGAAGTTAGGTCACATTTTAAGGTAACTTTTGCAATTTATTGAATGTTCTAGACCGTCTAAATCAAACGGTTGTCAACATTATGTTTTGATTGTTGTAGACTTAGTTTTTTATCTGATACATTTTCAAAGAAATTGACATCATTCCCATTTTACCACTTAAAAACGCGAACTGTAGTGTTTCCATCCACTTCTAACCCTTGGCAACCTCGAAAGATTTGTTTTGAACAGATATTTCCGTTTGGCAAGCCAAGAAGAAATCTTGACGCATCTCCATAGAGCCGATTCTGAAATAGATTCCCAAGGACGAATAACGACGAGAATTGTTCTCGTGAAAAACAACTTCGTTTCAAGCGCAGAGTTGCTGCATAATTCAGAGAAAAAGGAAATAAAGGAAAATAATAACTGCGCTGCGACGCTGAATTTGTACGCTGATAAAAATGAAACGAAAAACAAGAACGGAAAAGTTGTTTCCTTGTAGTTGACCGAACATTGTTTTTCACAAAAAGTGAATCACTAGGAACTTTCTATCTTAAAAATTTCACTTACGTTCAACTTGAATTTTTTTAAAAAAAAATAGTTTTTAATTCAAAAATGGGTTTTTCCGTATATTGCGAAAACTCAAAACAATTTATTTATTATTATTTAGAAATAAAATATCACACGAAACACATTGCTTACGCAGTGTGCAGCAGTTAATACAACTCTGATAGAAATAATCTAAAGAAACCAAAAAGGAATAAGTCTTTTTTTAATTTTAAATACTTACTGAACTAATTCATCCTTGATTTCCATCTGCACTTTCGGTTGCAATTTTAACTTGATGCGGTAAATTGGATTTTAGAGCTAGAGCTGGAAAGCACCACCACGGAATTACAACAAGTGCAATGACGCAAAAAAACAATTTTGAGATTCATTTTGCAGAAAACGATCAGAGAAACCTTACTGGAGTTGTTTTTAAAATTTACAATGCTTTTATTTTTTTGATTCTTATGACTTTATTCAGGCTTGAGTAAAACAAGTTAACCGAATAGGTCTACATCGGAAGTTTCCAAAGGCACCAAAGTAGTCTCGAACGAATTCTTGAAAATTCGCTTGACAATGCTTTTATAACAAAATAATGCAAATAATCAGCAGCACAAAAACAAAAGCATGTTACTACGTGATAAACAGCGTCATTTAAAATTATTTAAACAAACTCGATGAGTGTAGGCAAACACCCGATAACGTCACTCACAAATACCGCCTAAATAACTGCGAAAAAATCCAAAAACTTTTCGAGTGCAAAGAACCAAAAAGCAATAAAACATGGAAGTCAATAAAGCGAGTAGTTTCCCTGATGTGCCTCCATCTCGCATCGGGCACCACCTTTCCTGGGCCGTTTTATTCGTCCTAGTTTATTTTCCTACCAAATAACTTTCTTTGGCATTCGCACAAGCAGGCAAGCAAGCAAAAAATCCACCAGAACGGAAAACTTTTCTTCTTCGTGTTTTTGAAAAATGAAAGTGAAAGCGGATGTGTCTCCCCCACCAGCCAGCAATCAAGCTCTTGTTCAATGCTACAAAGTTTCCCTAGTGCTTTCACCACCTTCGACGCCCCCCACCGCCGTCAGCATGAACCCATTCACGTGGAGAAAGCATTTTTCCGAAAGCTCAAACAATTCCCAAGCACGAAATTTTCTCTCGTCGCAGCCACCCTTCACCCCATGCTTACCCTCGCGCGCCCGAAAGCTTCTCGTTCCGTTGTTGAACACACAAAACCAAACAAAAATACATTCCCTTCACCCAGTCGTGAAAAGGCACGCACACCAGCCCAATACTGTGACACCGAACCAACTTCTTCATCCTTGCCCCGTTCCACCGGCAACTTTTTGGAAATCGCACGAAAATATGAAGCATTATCAAAGAAAGGAATTCAGCCACCCTTTCTACTCCGGTTTTTCGTCTCTTTCGCTTACGCTCGGAAGTCGGGTGGCATCGAGTGGGGTGAGTGGCATTTGAAAGTGGGCGACAAAGAAGAGAAAAATAATTTTACATTATTTAGTAAAAAGCCGAAATTTTCTATTCTCCAACTGCGTCGTTATCAGTAGCATTTCTGAACCAACACTGTCGCGCCGAAACTACTGTGGTGGGTGGGTGGTTGTTTTGTCTGTGTTGGTGGTGCGTTTTTTTTCGTGACCTAAATAATAACAACGCCTAGCTACGGGCACATGAGATGCGTGAGAGAGAAGGCAGAGAAAATGATAACATAAGATGCACACATAGCGTCAAACGAACACACATTTTTCCATTTCCATCGCTAGCTGTTGTTACTGCAGTCGCAAGGGTGAGTGGCTGTACACAAACGCAAGTCGTGTGCCTGATAACAAGGGATGCGTACGACAACATTAAAACTAAAGCACATCTACAACTGCACAATGATAATGATTAACAGATTAAAAGCGATATCGTTGCCTGCGTTTTATGTAGCAATGTGGGGGGGTTGGGGGTGGCTCTGTGTGCCATTTGCTCAAAGCGAGAGTTGTTAAAAGCGAAAACGAAGAAGTTTTTGTGGATATTATTATGCGTACTGTTTTATGTAATAATTTTTCGACTCGAAAGCGCAAAAACGAGTAAAATCAAAAATGAAAAGTCGTATACAACACTAAATCGGATCCATGAGGTGGGGGCTGCGAACGTGATTTTGAAAATAAATTCGAAAGCTTATCAAAGTGACGGGAAATGTATTTTAAAATTACCGCCCTTCGAACTCGTCCGATTGAAAAACCATTTAGTTCCAGCCTCCACCTACACATCTCCAACCCCGAAATTAATGATAAGAGGTTGCTTTTTATAGCAAAACTTTCTCTATTCGGCTTATTCCTTTCAAGGCTGTGTTAGTTTTTCTCAAAAACCCGGTTTTGCACCCCACCAAGTGGCACCGGAAAGTTTTAACGAAAATTCCGTGCATTGGTATTTGAAATTTTTTTCTAATTACTTTTCCCTGTTCTCGGGTGGAATTAAAATTTTGGAAAAACAAGGAAAAGAAAAAGTTTTCACTGAAAGACGCTCGTGTTTCCGAAAGTAAAAGTTGCTTAATGAAAATTAGCATCGTTTTCCATCTCCCCCGCTCTTGTAACGAGCTTCAGCCGAGTTTTACCCAATTTATCATGCACCGTCAATTTCTGCAGCCATTGTTTTTAATTGCTCTACAATCTGTTCCCATCGCTTCGTTCACTAGAGAAGCGTGTCGTCAAATTTTGGCAATTAAAAGTTCTCGCTGCTTAGGTGGATTTTCATGGGATTTCTTTGGAGATTAATCATAAGTGCATTGGAAGGGCTGGGGTTGAAATGGAATGAAAATAAATTAATTTAAATGTAGGATTAGAAAAGTTTGTGAAAACGATGCTGTATCAGAAACTTTTCCTGCATCTGCATTTGAAAAAAACGCTGATAAGTGTAAACAAACTCTTTGAAATGCAAATTTTACGACTTATATGACCTTGTTTCAATAACAAATAATAAGTGCAGTTTTAATCTGAGAAGTTGTTTGGCTTCATTTCAACCGATGCAGCCCAGATTCTTTATCTGATTCAAGATGCCTTGATAAGACTTTATAATGACAATACTCAAAGGTTTGCAGTTTTCTCCGGTTTATCAGATTTTTTCGAAATTAAGACGCTTAAACACAGCTACAGTTAGAAAATAGCTTCTAAGAACACGCACTGTGTAAGATTGTCAAGATTCTTCCGAAAGTTCTATTTTGATTGAACGGCAAGAATTTTAGTTCTAAACAAAACAGTTCTTGACATTTTATGATCGCTTGAAAGCCGTTCTATAACGCCATTGTAAATATTTTTTTGCAATTTCATTTTTAAAACCTTAAGAATGTTCTAAGTTTTTAAAAGACGTGTAAATTCATCTTGCATTTTACCCTTTCAAATTCCCTCATCATCCAAAATCCACCGAACATAAAATCTGTCCACTGTCATGCTGCATTTTGCATCTGACCGAGAGATTATAGTTTAGTTCTTCCGAGCGACCGTTCTCCAGCCTGAGTTGTCCCGGGGAAATTAGAATCACACACAAAACGGGCAGATAAATAATCGAAAATCCATTTTTGCTGGTTTTCACGTACTGCAGGAGAAGATTTTTTCGGCAAACATGTTCGCAGAGAAGGAAAATGCTGAAATTGCTGCCACCGATGCTGCTGCTACGTTTCAAGAGCCAGAGAGCGACTCGTTTTCTGCCATCGCTATTATAGCTTTCTAATTCAAATTGAATGACATCCGGAGATGATTACGGCGTGGTGTGGGGCGATGGGTCTGCTGTGCCTCGTGATGCTCAAGAGCATGGTTTCGGGGTGGTTGTTGATGGGGCGCCCGGAATCTGAATACAAAAAGCAGCAGAAATGGAAACGACGTCGCGGGGATGAGCGAATTTGCATGGAGAATGAGAGCACAATTTTCCATTGTTGTTGTGCACACAGATGGAATGGGAACGGCAAGAGTGGAATGCTTTGGGTGGCAACCGACGGAGATGAGAGCGAGTGAAGGGTGCTAGAGAATCGTTTTTGTATTATGTAACGAGGCGGCGTACACAATTGAACGTCATTCACCAACACAGTGGCGGGAACTTGCCGAAGATGAAGAAAAAAGTGAATTCCCACCCCCTGCACGCCCGTTCCACCTTCACTTTCACTCGGAGTCGTTCACTCTCACGAGAGAGCGCGGGTTCAAGGCAAGAAACTTTCCATTTTATACAAGAAAAAGGAAAAACTTTCGCTTTTCAAGAGAAACTCACACAAAGCACCCGCATTCTGTGTCTTCGACGAGCTTCCTTGAACACAAGACGGATGTGATGACGATGACGACGGTGGTGTAAGTGTGCAACAAGACGGATAAGCCGATTTTCTCACATTTTTTTACCTTTTTTTGGAAAAATCTGCAGGAAAATTCACGGATCATCGGAGAAATAAATGTTCGTTTTTGAAATTTGAATACCCCGGGGCCGTTATTTTGAAATCAAAGGCCGGGAATTGAATTTTTAGTTGCCAAACTGCAATTCACACGGTCTTGATTCATAAACTTTGTGTTTAATTTTTGGATAAATTCCTGGATAAAACTTTGGATAAATTCCTGGATAACTTCAACAAACTGATCTTCTTGCAACATGTTTTCAAATCCAGGAAATTTTTGGAAGAAATTTGAATATCCAGTAACCGTTATCACACCATTCCAAAATCCCAAGCATCGTTAATCGCTGATTTCTAAATCAAAATTCCGAAAAGCTTACTTTCCGTTGATGGGTTACCATTACACAGCAAAACAAAAGCGAGACGGCACGATAAGCCTCGACGGGCGCGTTTAGGGGCGGCAAGAACAATTTTCTAAAAAAAATGCACACGCCAATATTTTTTCGCATTTTCTAAAGCACTCGGCACTCGGCGGGAGGTTGGGTGGTATAACGGTGAACGTTTCCAACTCTCGCAGTAATTTTATAATTAGACTTGATTTACTTTTTCTGAGGGTGGATGGGAAAATACTTTTTGTGCTTTTGGGGAACCATTTCGGCAGCACTGGGGGGGTGAAGATTCTCGTCTATTTCTCCGTTTGTCAGAGCTCCACAGAACAAAACTTTCGCATTAATTATTTGATAACGTTTTTCCATCCGCTTTTGCGAACATGTTTGTGCTGCTGCTTCGTTTGCTTTTCTCCCGTTCCCCGGTACAAGGCTCCTGTATCCAACGTGCGTTTTACGGCTGGAAACAACATCAACGCACATACATAAGGGAGAAACGAGGGTATTTTTAATGGGACATCAGCTTTCTCTCTGCACATTTGCGCATCTAAAATCAATAATCGAGGCAGCAAACTACTACAACGGCATTTGCTTGGGCGACGGTTGGAATCGGAAAGCGAGAACAGTTCTGCCTCGAAAAATTGCAGAAATGAAAAGTCCTGGGCAGGGAAAAGAGAATTTAAAATGGGAAAATCTGCGGCAGAACTTCCCGATCGATAACTTTTCATCTTGACAAGAAGTGAAGATTAAAATTAATCAACGTTGAAGAAGAAAAGAAAATCGAAAAACGGAGATAAATTTATGTGACGCTGATGCACTGGATTGATGCTAAAGAGATGATCTAGAAAACTTGACATGTAAGTCAACAAGACGATGAGCGCATAACCTCAAAGAAACTGCAGTGCAGTTTGCTAAAATCGCTTTCTGATGTTGAGAAAGCACTTTAACTAGTAAATTTATTTCTTAGCTAATAGAATGGTCAATTAATTGATTGATTGGGCAGTTATCCAGTTGATACTGACACTTCTCGTGCCATTTATCGAGAATTTTAAATTTAAAAACAGATAACCTAAAATACTAGCCAGTAGCGCCACCAAAATCAAAATGTTGAACTTTATCAAGTTAACCTAGAAAACCGTTGATTTTTAAATCGCAATCGCTAGTGCCATGTGTCATTGTTCAATATATGTTTAAGTTGATGAATTTCAACATTCATCCACTTCAACTTTATCCCCAAACATCTTTACCGTCTCTCATTCCAATGCATCGAGATTTGTCCCACATTTTCACTTCCTTCCCCCTTTTGCCATCCCAGCATCGTTTGCAATTCAATCAAATTATGAATGCTGGAGAGAAGCGCAAGGCAAACACGTAAAAGTAGGTGAAATTCCGTAGGAAACGTTTCCCTCCGTTAAGGGACGAAGCTCTCGCTTACGATAATAAGAAATTGACGTCATCTGTAGCATTCCGCTTTGTGCAGTGGAAAGCGACGTTTTATTATGGAAATTCGTAAAGAATTTTCCTTTCTTTCGTTCGCTCCGCTGTTATCGCCTTTTCCGACCTTAAATCGCGATCTTTCGCTTTGCATTTTAAATGTGTTCGGTTATGTATGCAACTCATTCCTCTCGCGCGTCGACGAGAATACACTTTCACTTTGATGTAGTTCGCTTTCTCTTAATTTCAGTGTGGGGTTGGTTTGTTTTTATGCAGATTTTATTGTTTAAAATTTAAATTGAAAATGCGAGTGAAAATGCTTTCCCTTCATTTGGTAGATTTTCGGGGCTTCGTGAAATTTATTTTGAAACTAAGTTTTGTGATTAGTTCTGGATGTTCGGGATGGAAATTTTTGAGATTTTAGAGTCAACACTGGGGGAGAAAATTCTAATTAATTAGAAGTTGACGAATGGGTTGAAGAATGCATCTGACAATTTTGATGCTTTGAAGCTTGATGAAAAATCAACAGAATTAGAAAACTGGTGGCAGAAGGGTGGATGTATGTTGTTCAACTAGCTTCATGATGCTGAATTATTTTTGAGTGAGCATAATTTGCTAGTTTTTTGGAAGTTGAATGGAAGTATCAAGTGTTTTACTTGAAATGGATTTGCAAAGATATTACATGCATGTTCATTGTTACAAGCTAAATTATGAAAATTTATTAATTGGGATTTTGGAGACTTGATTCAGATTTTTTTTAGAATAATTGCAAAACTACTAAAAGAGTTTCTGAAAGGTCTTAATTGTCGCGGATTAATAGATGAAGAAATGAAGGAGGCTTTGAACTGTGAAAACGTGAGAATTTTCACTCCGCAAGTTTTAACTCTTTAACGCTGGAAGTAACGACTATTGGGGCAGCAAACAGTAGAAGGACATCCAAAGACATCATTTCACACCGACACGACATGGAGTTCAGCAGTTCCAAGCACCCGACAACATCAAAATCAACATTTCAAATTCATAATCAAAATTCTCAATTCCGTCATCAACATTCGCGAGGCCCAGACGCGATGCGGATCGATGGCCTTCCAAGCCGCAGTAGGTCAGCGTGGAGGTGGAGACCTTTTAAGACACCGCAACTGACAAATTTACCACGGTATCAAAATTAGATTTTTGCTGTTCTGGATTCGCCCCAAACGGATCACCTACATCATAACTTCGATCAAGGACGATATTCAAATCTATCAATGACTTCTCAAGCCGGAGCTGGGCAACCGTGAGAAGTATGCCCCATCGACCCCCTCATTGGAAGACTAAAAGCCGGCCAAACAGTGGTTCAGAAGCAATCAAGAACAGATTTTTTTCTTATTTCGTTAATTTTTGAATTTTTGTATCGGATCGAACAACCTTTGCGGAATGTCGTCCCATATCCAGTAGGATTGATAAAGGGAATATAATAATAAAAATAGATTCTAATCAGGATCTTATCTTTGTTCTTCTTAGAATGAGTCTCTAGAACATCTCTTATTAGTACATACTCACAAAATCATAAAACTAATGACTCTTATATCAATTTTATGTCAAAGCATTAAAACATCAAGATTCTGCCGCGAACTGATCGAATATAAGCATCAGAGAAACAAATTTTAAATTTTTAACGGTCTTTCAGTATTCAAACTTATGCTGCACGAAATCCTTAATCCAGATTAAAATATAATGTTGGAAAGCATGGATGACCAACGGATAATTTTTAATGCTCGAACAACAGATTAAGTTTGAACAACCCGTTTTCGATAGCTTAGAACATACGTCACCCAATTTATTGACTTGTTCATAATTCTTAATCGTTTCAACGTCCATCTGGCCACTAAAAATCAATCTCAATGAACTAATACAATGCGAAGTTCCACCCTAAAACCAGCAGCAGCCCTGCAACAACCTGTAACAAAACTAATTTGAATTTCCAATTAAAACTCCAATAATTTCTAATTGTTTTAAAATGTTCAAAGAAGTTTACAGGAAAATTGTGCAATTGTTCGACTGGTAAACTCTGGTTCATCTCATTCACTTTATTTCTTTATTAAAACTTTCAAATTCCTTAAATTGTGATTCAACACGCATCGCTTAGGTACTCTCCGCACCTCCATCTCATTACAAGTACCGCGCACATTCAAAATGTTGCATTCAATGGCAATGCGAACCAAAAGCTTCAAACTTGAACATCAATAAATCAGAATTTTAGAGTTAACAACGAGTAACGACTAGCTTAATCCAATTGGGTGTGTTTTAGTGGGGATTGTAAAATTGTTGATGTCTTAGCTGGTGTTTAAAAAGTTGCAAGCGACACGTAGAGCAAAGCCTTGTCCTTCGATTCTTGGTGGCTACTGTAACGAGAGTTTATCGAGGAAGCCGATCAGACTGTGGTGTCCGACCGGGAAACGCTGGGAAGGACCTCAAATATCTAGCTTCAGGTCCAGCGTGAACTCATCGTTAAGTATCCAGTTATCTACGGTGGAAGAAGTTTGTTAGAAATGTTCGTCTCTAGTGGCGCAAGGACAGTGCATTCACCTCATTCGTGGTTCGTCATTTCAAAAGGCTCTCTGTATCCATCTGAGTAGATTTCGCGGCCAGCGATCTTGAGGATTGCTTTTGATTCGGTGTCGCGGTCAATAACGGATCCAGTTTTGGCTTGCTCCTATAGAAAAACAAAGAAATTCTCATTACACAACAATTCAAACATCAATCAAGTTCAAAGTCACCTCATCTTCCTTCACCGGCTTGTCACCGACTCCCCACACCTCGATGTTTCTGATCTTGAAGTTTTTGGTCGCGCTAAGCTGCGAGTAGTTTTTGTAGCTGGTGCATGTCTCGGAACACTCACCGTTGCCGTATTCGCTATCAATCCACAGGCCCCAGTAGTCAAACTGGCCGCCGATGCCCAGTCCGTTCGGCATTGTCTGCTGGTGGAGATTTAAATACTGGTAGTGGTCATTGTAGTTAGTGGCAGGGAATGATCGCATGCGTGGGCGAAGCGAGAACAAGAACGATGAGTCGGTGCCAGTGAAGGTCGGACTCAGCGCCCACGATTCTGTATTGAAGGCACCGAAAATGTACCCGTTGGTGTCTTCAATGATCATCACCGTCGCGCCCTGGTCCATGATGCGACCGATGAACGTGGAAAAGCTTTCGCCGTGGATCTGTGAGGAGAACAGGAATCGCCACTTTGATTGAAGATCGCTTGGAAGTTGAGAGTTGATGAACAGTATCTGAGAGATGTCGATGAAGGCGGGATAGTCAGGCGTGTAGAGAATGTTCTCGCACATTGGAAGAAGAGAATTTTCGATGCAGAACGCCTTGACCTTGCCGCTGCCCTGGCCAGAACAGCCGCTTTCGTCGTTCCTGTCTTTGTTCTTGTCCTCGTTGGTGTTTTTTACGGCCCGGTAGTGGTACAAGTGCAGGAATACATGTTCCACCATGCGAAGGAAGACGGGATTCTTTTGAAGCCACCGTTCGGTGTCGGCTCTGGTGACTTTTTGTGTGCCTTGTGTGACGACGTCATACGCGAGACTCTCGGCCAGCTTTTGCACGCAATCCTTGACGATTCTGAAGCCTCGCGCCTCCCAAGACTTGTATTGTGCGCCGGATTCCAGCCTCAAGGCTCGCATGTAACTGCTGACGACTGCTTCAACATACTGAAATAATTTTGAGTGTTAATTGCGCCTTGTTAACACCTTATTTGTCTCAAAACGTACCTCTTTGATCAATGGATACGCAATTTCTGTCGGTTCTGGGTCGATTTGGCCCAAACTTTCCATCAACACCGTCACTCGCTCGTCTATAGTGCCTCGGACACAGAAAACATAAAGCTCAGCGAATCTCTGGAACTCGACGTGCGGATTTCGGTTGCCCAGCGGCCCGAACAGAAAGTTTGTGATGTACTGTGATAAACGAGGATCCATCTGGGTGCCCCAGAACTTCTTCAGCTCGTCTTCCTTCACTTTGTCGGAGTTTTTACTGGCGATCTTGAAGGAGCTGGCGACGATTGGGATTTCGCTCTTGTGCAGCAGCGAACATCGCTCCGCCAACTTTGTGCTTGAGTTGCCCATGCCTAGTCACTGCAATGCAGAGCGAACGCAAATATTTATGCAAACGTGACGCGGACGCCTTTGAACTCACCTTTCTGAGTAATTTGACGCGTAGGTTTGTTTTTGTTGATTGTTTGTTTATGAGGAGCTGGACGAAAGAAAGAGAAAACGACCCGTGAAAAACAACTCGACAATGGCGACGGTACGAAAGGATTTTTAGTTCGTTTTCCGTGACTGCGATGACTCAACGCCTTGATAAGCGCTGATAAGCACAATCGACGACGATAACTCGACCCTTGAATTGGTTTTTCGGGAACTTTCTCGTCTGCGTGTGACTCGAGTGAATCTTGTGACAGTTCTGCGACGGAAAACGAGTCCTCAGCACGACGAGAGCAGGCACTTATGTTTGCTTAACTCAATTGAACTGACATCCGAGACAAAATAAATAGAAAAATTCTCGCGAAAAACAAAAGTCTCAATTTCGTCGGTGCTGACTTAAACTTTGCGTGTTTCTTGCAAAACTGTCCCTTAACTTTGAGTCCTCTTCGTTGTGAACAACTTTGGTTCAACACAAACCTCAATTCACCTTTTATCGCGATGGAGTTCAATTTTCAAAATGATTCGATGAAAGTTTTTAGTGTTTTTCACGAACTGAAAGAAGTGGCGAAGCCATGCGGGCGAGATTAAAAGCCGGGACAACCTAAAGCCACTCCCAGACGACTGAAATTCACTGCTGTGCTTGTTAAGCAGAAGTTTTTGCCGTGCTGCTGAAATTTAATTGATAAAATTTATACTTTTTGTTAACTTATGAGTTCATAACGGGACTTTCTATGTGGATAGTCGGCCTATTGTATATGTTCGGGGAGGTTTTCTGGTTGAGCAAAGTGTAAAATTCAAAGTAAAATCCGTTAAAAATAACCGCAAAATTCTATGTAAACTAAAATAACAGTTTGCATGTTCTTTTGATTTATTTCAAAACATTTCAAAACAACAAATCACTCTTCAAACTTTGTTAACTACGATGTTCACTACTCACAGATGTATCAAACTCAAGCTGCTTTGACGCACATTTGAAGTTTTTCATCGAAGACATAGTATTTGAAGCAACTTTTCACTGTCGCTTTCCATCGGGAGTCGCGTACGTCATAAATGCATTCGTAATACTTTTTGGCATCATTGGGATAAGGTGCAACGGCTTCGGCAGTGCAAATCATTTCGCACTTTGGTGGAATGCTCGACAAGTTAGGGGAGAGTCCAACTGGGCAATAAGTGACGAGTGGTGCGCTGTTCTTGATACAAGTGACAACGTATTTTCCAACATTTTCGGTTACATTCCAAAAATTCATCAAAATGTTCTCTTGTTTTCTTCCACACCGGACCGTGTTGCATTCGTAATATACCCAATGCTGCAACCGACAAAATCGGTTGTTGAGACCGCTGGGATTGAAGACATAGTCTCTATCGCACTTGTAAGCGTATGCGGAGATGTCTCCATTGTCTTCTTTGACGCATTGATAATATTTTTGGCAGTCAGAGGGATCCGGCATGACTCCTTCGGAAGTGCACATGAAATCCGAAGCAATGTCGTCGCAGTCATCACCTCTCGTTGGAGAACATTCTGCATCCCCTTCAGGTCCGACGCAGTAACCTCCGTCGCAATCAATCTGTTGAAAACTCAGTTACAAATTTCACAAGATAATAAGTTGCAATAATTACTTCAAGGGCTTTTCCAACTCCTTTACACATCAGCGCTTTTTTTGAGGTGCAGGGATCGGTGTTGTCACAGAATGTTTGAAATCTGTTGCTATCGGTACAAAGTGTTTCGGGTGTTCGTAACGCTCGACCACCACGACCTGGAGCTCCCAATTCTTGTGGTTTCTCTTGTAGTTTCCCTTCTGCCCATGTTTGAGCGTTGGCAGCTCCAACCAGCAAGCACGAAGCCTGAACATTTGAAAATATTTAATCCCATCCAAAAACCAGGCAGAACAAGCTTCTTACCAAAGTCAAAAAGATTTTCATGGTCTTCAGATGAAATTACAATTGAAACTGAACTTCAGTGTTAATATCAGCTTTTTATACAGAAAGAACATTCTGCAAGATTAAGTCGTCATCCCATCTGATAAAACCATAAAATTTTATTATGACTGATTGTGTTTTGACAACTTTACTTTACTTTAAGCCAATCAAACAGAAGCTAAACTGTTTTGCGTGTGTGATAATATATTCTGAGAAAATTAACTTCCAACCTTGAAGTTTGCACTACAAAACATCTTCATGTTGCCCACGTGTTATAAGACCTGCCTTGAAATCTTTGCCTGTAGCACTTATTTACGAATTAAATCTTTCTTATCATTATCAATTTATAACTAGCAAACAAATGAAAGTGGAGAGAATACGATAGCATCTTCTACATAGGATAAAATTCTGCATCACCAAGAACTCCAGTACAATAATAGCCAAGAACTACAATAATAGCCGCCACAATCGATCTAATATGAATTCTTGCAACAGATATACCAAAATCACGTTACGCACGGGACGACTAAGACTGGATTTTGAGATTTGCCAAGCCACAAATCAGGAATTTTGTGATTGGAAACCGAGTCACCACGCCGTACCATAATCTGCAACGTGCATTCTTCAGAATTTCTTATAACGTCTGTCCGGGCTGAAACTTTGCGCGATATCTGCTGATGCTGTTCAGTTTGTTCAGTTTGATCGTTCGCACCGCGTATCAAGGAAAAATGTTCGAGTTTCTGCAGAAAGAAATACGAAAACCGACGTTGACCACGATTGAAGAGATGATTGAACAACATTTCACCTTTTATGTACATGAACCGGGGATTCAAAAAAAAAATACAAAACGGATGACTTTATAACACGGTAAGTTTTATGAAACGTTTTAAAATAACGAACAGACCTTAATTTTTTGTGTCTTAGCGCGAAAATTGTTGACTCTTGGAGTTTTCCACACAAATTTAAATTGATTGATTGATTGATTGATATGGCAT
>JPYR01000074.1:46432-64534 GCA_000775305.1 Belgica antarctica | reverse complement strand
GCTGATTTTTTCAATTACTACAACACCGGAAATTGCCTGCAAAAAGTAAATAAAAAATTTGGCTATATGTAAACACCAGTAAAGAAGAAAATAGTGTGTCGTTTGGCAAATTAACTTAAGTTCTACAGGTCGCCTGTTTGTGACATGCACATGTATTCAATAAAAAGCCGTTAAAAACCAATTCAAACTTCTTCGCCTTGCGCAAGTCCACTTTTGAGCAGTTGCGACGGTGCAAAATCAAAACAAAGATAATTAAATTAGGATTTTCCTTATCACCAGTCCATCGAGCCTAGAAACACGCCATGTTCACGCGCCCGCGGTGCAGGAAGTTCGAGCCGTTGGCGACCAGCCAAGTGCGCCTGCGAAACCTCATCAAAATCTCGGGAATCAACTTCGAGGGCGATTGCGACGACAAAAGTGATTTTCTGTACTTCACACTGCATTTGAGTGCTTTCTCGAAGCCCTTCTACACCAGTGAAAAGGTCGAGTACCGGAACAAGATTGAATGGCCGGAGATAAACTGCCAGCAGCTCGATTCGTGCGCTCAGAAGTTCCTCTGCGTTCGAGTGTGGAGAAAACGCGATAACAGAACAAAGATCCAGTCGAGTTCGTCGACCGACGACATGCTTTTCTTGTGGGGCGTTTACTTCTCGGGCCTGGAGTGTGTGATCGGTGGCGAGAACTTCAAAGCGAATACGCTTTTGTTCCACTTGTACGGCGGCACATTCACGTCGAAGGAACAAATATTGGAAACAATAGTCTGTGATCAAGAAATTTACTCAACCAGTCCTAGTTTTAGTGTAACCAATGGAGGCAGCAGTCGACCGAGTCCGGACTCACTGCCGAGGTCGATCAAAAGCGAGTCGGTGACGGAGTTGAAACAGCTGCGGTACGTCAAACTAGATTTCCCAAAGAACGATGTGCAGCCAAGCTACACCATCGATCGACTGCTGAAGATCCAAGAGATGCAGCGACGGATTAACTTGAAGCAGGAGAGCTCGCGCATGCTGGCCGAGAGAATATGCACCAAGAGCGCCGCTTGCTTGAATCTCGACCTGATTATTGCCAAGCCAGTCTTCTATGAGCCGCAAAAGCAACCCGGCATGGGCCGAACGCTGAGTCGACTGTTAGCCACGCAAGAAGCGCCACCAAAGCCAGAAACAATCTTGAAAATCCACGAGCTCCGAATGAAGGTTGAAGGTGCGCGGTTCCGGATCAAATTACTGATGCAAGAGCGTGACCGAACGCGGCGATCGAACAAAAGTTTAGAAAAGAAGCGAGAAAGGCTGAAAGACGAGAACACCGAGACGGAGTCAGTGATCTGGAACAATCTAAGAATGTTGAGCCGCGAGAACCTAAAGTGCTACGAAGAGAAAATCGCACCGCAGCGTGACGTACTGGCGAATGTTCGGCTGGCACTCAGCGAGACCAAGCGAAGCCTTCTCCGAGAGCTCAACGAGATTTATCACATCGCAAAGAACGAAGGCGGCTCCTTCACCGTAAACAGGATTTATCTACCCGACGCCGAGTCATACGCGGATGCAAGAGCGTCGTCGCCGACCGAGATTTCCATCGCACTTGGTCAGGTAGCGCACGCTGTGCTGATAATATCCAGGATCGTGAACATTCCCTTACGCAATCCGATTAGACACGAAGGGTCGCGGTCCAAAATCATCGACAACATCAAGATTCTGCCGCCAACTGATCGAATGTAAGCGTTGAACAACGCAAATGACAGTCTCTTCACTTAAATCCTTTCAATTTTAGATTCCCGTTGTTCTGCCGCGTCGTTCCACCACCAAACGTGCTTCTCTATGGCGTTTACCTCCTGAACCAAAACATTTCGCAACTGAAACACATTCTCGGCATCCGGCGAGGCGATCTGCGTGCGACTTTGGCTAATCTTCTGGACTTGATGACCAGCACCGACTTTGAAGACGACTTCAGCCGACAATTCCCCAAAAACTCCACTGCGAAGCATGTTGACAACTCAATGTCGTCGGTGGAATCGGTTCCTTTGAACATGATCATCAATGTTCCAACGTCGTTAGGCTCGCTAAGCCCGAGGTTTGTGTTCAATCAAGTAGAAATCGACTCAACGTTAATAGTTTTGCTGTAAATTTTAGAGTTTCACGTTCTCTGGACAACTTCGACGATTTGATCGACACATTCAACACGAGTTTCAACTCATCAGCACCTTCTCTGATCAGCCCTTCGTAGGCAAGACGGGCTGCTACGACTGGGGCTGAAGTATCAAAGTGTTGCACTGGACATGAACTTCTAAAATGAATGAGAATAAAACTGTTTTTGCTTATCGAAAATGATTCTTGGGCCGTAGAAATGAATTCCCGCTCAATTTTCAAACGTAACTCAACTCAGCAGTGCCGAACTCGACTCACCACTCGTAACTTCATCAACTTCAGCACTCTTGGCCGACTTCAACACCCTCAAAATCAAAGTTTTTTCAGTGGTCAACTCGACTAAATTATTTATTGTATCCAGCGTACAACCGACAGCAGCATGATCAATATCGCATCCAAAGCTGGAAACTACCTTCGTGCCACCAACCAAGTGGTTGCGAGCGGTCTGAAGCCGTTGGCGGGCGCTGCCTTAGCCGAGAAGAAGGTGAAGACAGACAAGAAAGAGATTTCTACAGTTTGGTCGCTCACTCAGGCCCTTCCATCTCAGAATGTCAGCGTCAGATCGGGCATCGCAAGTGAGTATTGCCTTTGAAGTCATCCCAGCCGAGTGTCATTGTTTGCCGCTGTGTTTTCCTCGGTGCTCTTGAAAATTATATAACCAAGTGAAAAATTCCCGAGAACAGTCGTCTGAAGTGTGATTCGGAAAATTGGACAATGACAATGCCGTTGGGATGATGCACTGCACTGCTGGGTATTCGTTGAGCAACGTAGAGCAGGCCATGACTAATCTTGTTTTTGTTGTTTTAGCCACAACGCAGGTGCGATTCGCTCACACCGACATCAAAGTCCCAGACTTCTCTGACTACCGTCGTGACTCCACCAAGCGCGCTGCTACCCGCGCCCAGACTGCTGAAGAGCGCAAGGCTTTCACCTACTTGCTGGTCGGAGGTGAGCTTTAACCACGTCCAGTTCCTGCAGTTTCACAAATCTCTGCTTTTAGGTGCCGCTGTTGCTTCCGCTTACTCCGCTAAGGCTCTGGTCCATAAATTCATTGGATCGATGAGCGCATCTGCTGATGTTTTGGCCTTGGCCAAGATCGAAATCAAGTTGGCTGATATCCCCGAGGGCAAGAACGTCACCTTCAAGTGGAGAGGCAAGCCATTGTTCATCCGCCATCGCACCGCCGAGGAAATATCCGTTGAACAGTCAGTCGCATTGTCGACTCTCCGCGACGTCCAGCACGACAACGAGCGCACCCAGAACCCAAAATGGCTCATCGTTATCGGCGTCTGCACTCACTTGGGATGCGTGCCAATCGCCAACTCTGGTGACTTCGGTGGTTACTATTGCCCATGCCACGGATCGCATTATGACGCTAGCGGTCGTATCCGCAAAGGACCCGCTCCACTCAATCTGGAAGTTCCACCCTACTCCTTCCCCGATGAAGGCCTCCTCATCGTCGGCTAAATCCTTTGAACACATTCTTTAGCAAATTTAGCTGAACTGGATAACAAAATTAAATTTCCCGCGATTAAGAGTTGAAAAATAAAAACCGACATGTAAACGACATAAGGTTCCGAGCTGGAAGTGCGTTTATTTATTTCAGAGGAGAAAATAATTTGATTTATGTAAAAATTATGAAATTAAACGAGATGTTAATCGAAGTTGGTGTTTTAGTCGCGGTTCTGGCGGGTGCGCTTGCCATGACCACCTCCGTTTTCTCCCTCGTTGCGGCGTTTTCGGTTGAAACCGCCTCGGCCACGACCACCCTTGAAGCCGCTGGCTCTCGAGCGACGTTCTCGCATGTCCACCTTGGCTTGCTGCAAGAACTTCTCTTCTTCTTCGCCCTCGAGGAGTGTGAACGTCAGCTCGGCTTCCTTAACTGTCATCTGAAAATGGATAAAATTGAGTAAAATTTCAAAGAACCTTCCAGTGTCAACCCACCTTTCCGTCTTCAAGTTTCTCGAGCAAAGTTTTCCCGTCGTTTTCCTTGTTGAATCTGAGGTCACCTTCTTTGTCGCCCTTCTGGAAGTGAATGAAAGCGACGTCAACGCTTGGCTCGACTTCTGAAATGCGCGACTTGATGTCTTCGCGTGTGATCTCGACGCCTTCAGCCCCCACGAAGTGAACGACAGCGGCCTTGGGCAGTGGAGTCTCAGCAGCTTCTTCCTTCGTCTTTTTCATTTCCTTCTTCTTTTTCTCGAACACTTCGCGTTCAGCTTTCTTGGTCTCGATGTACTTGACTTGCATGTAGCGCAGCAGTTCCTTCTCGTTGTACTTGACGTCTGGTTTCGCAACGAATGCCTCGGCCAGCTCCTTCGAATCGAATGTGATGAACACGGACCCCTTGAAGAGATGCTTCTTGGTCTTTGGCTCGAAGTATTTGCGCATCACGACCTGCTCGACCTTCTCGAAATTGCTGTGGAAGTACTCGATGAGTGCTGTGAGTGTCGAGTCGAGCGGGAATCCCTTGGCGTATGCTGTGCGGGCCATGTTCTCTTTCCGGCGTGTTTCGTTGAACTCTGGCAGTGGATTGTCTGGGTGGCGACGGATCTTGAGCTTGTCTTCGCTCAGCTGCACTGTTCCGTTCGCTGATTTGACGATGGCATCGGACACAGCCGACACTTCCGTAGTGATCAGCTTCATGCGTTGGAAAGTGAGAAGCACAGAGATGTCAACCCAGCCGTCTTCGTTCTCGGCCACCTTAGCAATCAAAAACTTGTCTCGGTGCAAATTATTTTCGCTGAAATAATATTCGATCTGGCGGATGATGTCCTGTTCCAGCTTTGTGAGATCGGGCTGGCTGCTTTCCTTCTCGACTTTAACTGCGTCGTCAGCAGATTCGACTTTCACGGCTTCTGTGTCTGCCATTTCGTGTGATTAATATGCTCAATATCTGGAAATCTACGGGAAACGATTTTAAACAACGTGTTTTCGCGGCGGATGACGAAAATTTCAATTTCGAAGTGAAATGGAGGGATTTAGGGGTGGACTCGAAAGCACAGCGACACACCGTGGTGTTGTGAAAAGATTTGAAATGAAACTCAGTGTAATTACCTCAAGACAAGCGATGTATAAGCAAAGAAACAAACTTCCTTTAAGTTTTGATGTCAGAGTTCTGCACTTGAAGAGGTCGCTGTGGTGGACCCAACCGAGCTTACCTAAATATAGCTCACAATTTGAATTTCAAAAAAACCGTTAAAATTTTGATTTGATTTTAATAAGTGAAGTTACAATTGAAGAAAGCGAGGATCATTTGCGTGAAGCTGGAACTCCAGTTGCCAGACTAAGTAATCGGTTTGAAACCTATTAAGGTCTTTGTGTAGTGATATTTCTACGCGAAGTTGTTGGGATATTCTTGATTTGTTTCTGGTATTTTGATTTTGATTGCACAACTTTAGATATTCATTAATGTCTTCGATATTTTCAACTTCAATTTGATCATCCTTTCGCTTGCTCAAGGTTTCTTACACAATTGAAACTTGATTTTTTCACTAAAATAAGCTTCTTTCAGTAAAATAATCAAGTCTCTAAGTTGTGTGGTTCTTAAAGAAATTTTTTTTTTTCTCTAATGACTTTTTATTAACTTGAAAAGAAATTTTGAAGAAAAGTGGATTGTTATTTATCACTACGCTGTTATTTAGCCAAATTCCACCCTATTCATTTTCCGTGGTTATTTGTCAATACTCGTCTTGCCACAACTAAATAGAAAGCAAACTTCATAAAATATAAAGTAAGGTGTATAAAGGTAATTAAATTTTTGTAGAGATTATATACTACCAAACTAATTTAATTAAATAAATGAATCTGAACTACAATTATTTGACACTTTTCTTGAGGCATTTCTTCTCAGAAGAACCTACGGTCAACTTGTGTTTTTCAAACCTGAGTAAAGTCATCAGAATTAAATAAATAACGTTAATCGACGCTTCAAGTATTTTCCTTTCGATGATCTCATTCGCCACCGACATAAAACTGGGATAAAAATTATCACCAATAAACAGTTGAACCATAAAGTTAAAGCAAGCGTTCTTCATTTCAGTTCACCTTTCACTTTTAAATGACGTTGGATAAGAGAAAAAAAAAGACGACCGAAAAATGACCCAAAAAAAATGCAATTCGGTTATAAAATCAGCAAATAACGTCGACATCGCCAGATTGCACAGTAAATGATTTTAATTTATGGCACTCCGCGGTTTCAATCTACTTTCCATCCATCTTGAGTTACATCGACCGAGATAAACGCTGCATCGATGCTGAGTTTATTGCATGCCCAGAAATGCGAAATTTTGTGATTGAAAGACTTGAAAAGTTGAAATCAGCACCGGCCTGCAGGTGATTGAAGTTTCACCGAATGAGCCATTCGAAAGGTGCTGCAATAATTGTTTATTATCAGTGCTTGACTAACCTTGTTGGCATTCCTGAATCTGTAATAAATTCAACCGTTTTCGCTGCTTAAGCAATGCAGTGTTCCAAATCTCTGCCAAAAGTCGTCTCTGACTTGATGAGACCTAAGTTCATGGACTTTGCAATCAAACCTTATGAAGTCATCATTTGGCTAATTGAAAACATGCTGGCAGTGATTATCCCACATGCGTACTGCTTCTTCTTGCTAATTTGTTGTGTTTTCAACTCGATCGAAATTCATTCAAGTGTTTCTCGTGATTTGCCTTCTTAAGCGCCATAAAAAGTGTTTTCTCGTGTAATAAGAAAGTTTCGATTGAAATTCTTCTACAGCTTCCTATTGTTTTCGAGGCACGCGAAGAAAACTTAATTAAAATGTATCGAATCGTTTTCTTCGCAAATGAAAGATCGGAAGTTTATTATGGGAAAAATGTTCGGTGTTATGCAACAGATTGAGGTGAAATTTGCAACCCACAAAATTGGCATTTTCCAAGCACTCCTGGTGTTAACGTGTCTTGCAATGCGCTATCACGTCAATTGTCTAAGGAAAAACCACAAATCTATTGCTGCATTATCGAACAAATGAGACGATCGTTCGCTGAACGTAGCGAAATGTCACCAGAATCATTTGCAAATAGCTGCGAGTTTATCTGAAGCCGAACAACTGGAATTTCTTTTATGATCCATTGTTCAGTTCGCCGCAAATTTGACGATAAATCATGAATTACATTTTAGCTGAAAAATACCGTCGCGGACAAAAGATTTTTGACCTGAAATGTTGCGATGTTTGAGATTTATTGGGAAGCTTTCTGGTTTGAAATTGAACAGCTCAACATCAGTTTGCAAGAAGGGTAATTTTAAGGTTCTTCTAAGGATGTTTTAAGTTTGTGTTTTCGACAGTTTCTTTAATCCGAGAAGTCAACAGGCTTGCTGTACAGTATGAACCGGTCCACGTCGCAAAGTCCTGCTCTATCCAATGCTGATGCCGACACAAGGCTTCTCAACGTCCACAAACCATTGCATTTCGTAAAAAATCCACTACCTAGCATAGAATAAACGAAGTTGATACTCGAATGTCGATGATGACGTACCTGAATCATCGTTACATGGTCCCTTGCCTTTGCCACCTGCACGATAGGAGTTTTGCGAATAAATTCAGACGAGGAGGTAGATATAACGGACTTCAACCAGATTTTCTTCTTCAATACTTTCTGTTTGCACGTTAAGGTTCACAGAAACCGTGATAACAAAACTAAGAATTCTGAGAAATACAATATTAATCAACAGTGCTTTTGAAACTTCACCAAACTCCATCTAATTTAAATGAATCTTCTTTTCTCATGGAGATAATGCCACAGAATAAAGCTGATTATCAAACTCAACATAGGCTTGAAGTTCAATCCCGTTGCTTTACGTTATTTGCGTTTGAAAAACTGCATCAATTTTCGACGTATACGACAAAGTGCAACGTTCTGTGCTTTTCGGTAGCTAAAAGTATTTGTAAACTGCACGGTGCAAAGTTATTTTTAAATATATTTGAAACTCGTATTTTAATAAAATGAAGTTATTTCTCTAGGAAGTGCTTCTTTCTGCTTCCAACTTCTACAATTTATAAAACCAATTTCCTGCCGAAAAATTATACAAATGTTCTGCAATCATCAACTCAAAAGCCCTAAACACACTCCACACCCCACGCATTAAGTCATTCAAATCCAAACTTCCTGCATGTTTTTGCACACGGCAACGACACAATGAGCGATCTAAGTGTATCATACGCGTCGTGGGCGTTTAAATTTCAATTTCATTCTTTTTCAATTTGTTTTTTGAATTTCAAATGAGAGTTAAACGCTTTGATTGTCTCCTTCAGTCGAGTCACATTCATTAAGTCAGCAAATAAATCAAACAGCAAACGATTGCGTTCGCGTCATGCTGATAAATTGTTGATCGTAAATCCGTCGGTTTGATTACACCAGAAGTCCAACACACATTCTTTCAAGTTCAAGATCAAAATTTATGCAAATGTCGAAGCCACAGCAAATTGAAATTCCTCGAAATTGACAGCAGAGCGCAAAGAACTCCGCGCTAAATCCAGTTGGTGATTTATATTTCCATTCACCATGGTGAATTTTAATTAACTTTCGATAAATCACTGACAAGCTGGGGCTCAACGTTCCGGCATGTTAAAAGGGAATGAAATTCTCCGGCAGGTAGCGAAGGATTGGCTCAAGTGTCGTTTAAGCAGTGCAGTCAGGATGTCCTTCGAGCGTCATCGCGATTAAACGTCTCGTCTCGCCTCGAAAAACTTTTTCCTAAGCACCGAAGCACTTTGGATGAAAAGCATTTCGATTAATCGACTTCTTTATTGTCTTTCAATGCAAATTCATTATTGGGAGAAGTTGCCGTGTTGAACGGGCTGCGATCAACCTTCGAAAATGTCGATTAACAAGCGCCGAGATTAATGGAATTCACAACACATGTGATCGACTAGTGTTTGATGTTGTTAAACTACTTGTTTATTAAACTGTAATTGATCGTGAGTTCTTCGGATCGAACGTTTGATTGAAGCGGATCGATGTAAGGTAAGGTCAAGTTACACATGGATTAGTGTAAGGAGTGTCACCAGGGGGCACTGCGAGTGAACTCTAATTGAAAATTTGGATTTACTAGCGTGCAACTGTATAAGACTTTAAAATTTTATGAAAGTTTAATTAATTTAGTCACAAAATCTTACGTCAAGTCACTCTGCAACCGTCCCAGACTTTCATCGACGTCATTTTCAACCGGCAATACATCTTTTCTCTATTTCAAAATTAACTAAATTACCAGAAAACTTCTTGCTTTATTGAATCAACTCAATAGCTGCAGGCATTAAAATGCCATTAAGCTTGGCTGCTAGGCGCGGTGAAACGTCTTAATCGAAAAAAGTTCTTGCGGTTTCTTCCCAATTGGCGACTAAGACTTTTTCCGTTTCTTTGACGCTAGTCACGCTCATGGCACTTATTCTTTGTTTTCAGCGATCTTGTCGACACTAATTTTTTTCGTCTGTAATTTATAAAATTTTGCTGTCGGGGAAGTAAAGCGAGAAAAGAAAGGAAGCCGACGAGAAGACATTCCGTTCAAAGTGAAATTCTTCACTCAAGCATCATCAATTTTCCAATCGACATTATTGATTGTGTTTAACAAAACTCTGGTCGTTTATGGATGACGAACAAACGCGGTGAAGCTTTAATCAGCTTCTTGATTTCTCATATTCAATGCACATCTGCTGGGGGAATGCTTGGGTGAGTGATGCTTTCTTACTTACCGATCAAAGTCGATTAGAAAAACGAGATTTGAAGGTGAAGGTTGGGTCTGTAGGCAACTTGTGTCGGGTTGTAATGGAAGTTCGGGACAGTTTGAAGATAAAAATGATGATGAATCAATGCGTTGAGAATCTGAATTGAGAAATTGAAAGGTTCAAGCACAATAATCCTTGAACATGGACAAGAAATGTGGCTACGTTGCCGAATGGCCGGCAAATCAAAAAAAAACTTAAGCTCCACAAACTTCCATTAATCCTCTTTATTTCAAGACGGTTTTGCACGATCAATCTGATTTATTTGAAAAGCGAAAATTCTTCAATGAAATTGCAAAGCTTAATTAAAAATTCTAGTGATTAGACGAGATTAAGTTAAGCTTAGCCCAGGCCAATAACATTTTATGTTGTTTAATGAAATGATTACCTCAATTAAACCGATTTTATTTGCAATAACAGTTTATTTTGCTCATTACAATAATTATTCTTTCTCGCTTTCTGCCAGCCACGTCCAAGGCTCGTTTGTGCATTTTTATTAGTCGTCTTAAGACACTTCAATAGTGAAATTTTCTAAGTGATTTTTCATTTCTAAACGTGCCGAGGGAAAAGCCGAGTCAGACGATCGAGCCGTGTAATGAAATTGTCACGATTCACATCAGGCTTACACACATTCTGCATCAGCGCGGCTGAAACAAACTGATAAATTGAATCGTTCGCGAAATCGCTTGCGAAACATGAGCCCGCCGAGATCGAAATCAAAGTCGAAGGCATGGAAAAATTGACTTCGGTGGAATCGGAGAAACAAATCGGGCCAGGACATGAAAAGAAAGGGAAACGCTCGAGTCAATGATCGATGTTGCGGTTCTCGTGTTCATCTCAAATGGATTTATGCTGTATTAACGGCGATCTATTTCTCCCACGAAACAAAGAGATGAAAAAGCTCTGGTTGGGGATGCTTGTAAGTGATGTATGGGCCAAACATAATTTTATAACCTCAAAAGCAATCTATCGACAGTTTCTGTCATTAACAACCCTTTCAAGACACTTCTTAACCTCCAAATGCAATTTTCAGCCTTCACACATCACTTCCACACGTCCCAACGTCGAACATGACTTTGGCCTTTGTGATTAATTGCTTGTAATTTGCTTCGTAAATTGAGAACACCAGAAGATAGAAAACATGTTTCGAAGAACTCACAGTCATTTGTCTTATTTGAAAGAAACTTTCGATTTCTTTTCAGTGACACGAAGTTGCGTTTGTCGATCATGAATTGTTTTCGTCGTCGTGCCTTATCACCATCCATGGGAATTTCGCTATTTATAACCGATGTTCTAATTTGTCTCGAGCGATTTTTAATGAATAATGATAATTTTGGACTGTGTCATCCGGGGTTATCAACGTATTTTCGAAGTTTTGCTTTCAATGCAGTCATATGGCGATTAATTTTGTGTGGTCTGGATCTCGTCACTGCGACTTTCAACGTCAAGGGCATCGATTAACAACTGCGACCAATTTATTTGAAACACTAATTGTAAACAACCGTTTTATCAGGTTTGATTGTTTGTGCACCGATTGATGTCTTCCTGAAGACGCAAGCGTAATAAAATGTTCGTGTATTTCATAACAAATTGACTGAAATGATATACAAAGATATTACGTCGTGAAAAAAGCGTTAAATTGATCGAGTTTATGCGGCATTAATTTTTGCAGTTTATGAAGGTTTACTGATTGCATCCCGAACTAGAAGGTTTGTGCTATTTAGAAACGCATAAACCTTGCAAGTTAGCCGCAACAAGCGAAATAAAATGAATAAATCAAACAAACATGTATTAGAAGTCACATGCACTGCGCTATTAACTTTTATCAAAAGTCATTCAGTTTATCGTGTCTACCAAACCATGACCTACCGTCGCTTAACGTATTTTTTGAACGGTCCCCACGTGCTTGCAGACATTTCCATTCAAGCAGCATGGCTTGTAAAACCGAGAGAGTGGATCACTGCAGAGTTTCTCTTTAGCTTAAGCTAGGCCGACCAATTGATTGAAGACAAACTGGGACAGTTTTTAGCCTCATTTTAATGGTGTCCAACACATTCAAACACAACAAAGCATACTTATAAATTCATAACGGTGAAACTTTTGTCCAGACTTCACATAATGAGAGAGAGTCGATGGCCACCCCAAAGTTTAGCACTCTTTAGCAGTTCTCTCTTTTTCGGTTTCTCGTTTCATTTCTTTCGCCGACTTGTTTTCAGATTATTTTCGAATTTCAAGGCGGGTGGAAGTCTCAACGCTGTCGAGAGTGAAAAATATAGCTCAAATCGGTAAATTCAAGTGAAATTGCAAAAATTCCGGTTGGATTTGTTAGAAATTTTAATGCAAGTCGAGATGAAAAGCGAAAATTTTAGTGTGAGATAAAAACAACGTGACAAGATCGTACTTTGTTGATAATTTTATTGGTTGCCCACTGTGCAACAAAGTTTGTTTGGAAAAATTGTTTGACAACCGCGAGTAAATCCTTCGAAAATTCAGTGACGACGAAGAAGGAATTTTTATAGAAAAAAAAAATCGATTCGTACACAAGCAACAACAAAGCAGTTCAGTGTTTATTTTATGTGTGATAAGAAGAAGAAAGGAAAAGCCTAAAAAATACAAAAGGATCATGTGAACCACCGAATTGCGTGTCGAAGGCAACAAAAAATAATCAAACATGGAAAAAGTGAAAGAAAACAAGTCTACGGACCAGCAGAACCATAAAAACAAGGCGCACATCATGGATCCGCCGAGTGAAAAGACAGAAAAGTACTCGAAGGTGGCGACGTGCCTGGAGTTCTGCTCCGACAAGGAAAACTGTCTATCGCTAAACGAAATGTTGCGCTCCTTCAACGCACCGCTTTCAGAGGAACAAGCCTGGTCGCTGATCTATCAGTCGGTGCTGCTCTACCGTAACTTCATACACATCGAGTTCATCGACAAATACACGAAGAAAGACGCCAAAAAATCGTCGCACAGGATTAAAGTGCCCAAGTCGACGAAGAACCTCAACGTCCACAAAGACGGATCCGTGCACATCAGTGACAGTGGTGAGTTATGTTCATGAATGACCTGGAGAAAGACGGAATTTAAAGGCCATCCCGGGTCATCCAATGCATTAGACGTAGTTACTGAACCCGCCCCTCTCACCAAGTGCGGCAAACCCTTTCCGTTTGAAGCCATACCGAATCTCGAAAATTAAAAACATTTTTGTGGTCTCGCCGACCTGACCTTCTCTCATCCATCCATCGAAAGTCAAAAAGTGCAATTCATGTTCATGTACGAGCCACGGTTGCGTAAAAAATCGAGTCGGAATCGAAGGTTCAATCGCATCTCGACGCAGTTATGATCGATCATGGCCGGGGACGTCTTAAGGATTCGATAGCAGACGGTTTTGAGGGTATGAATTGATAGTGCCTGTGAAGGTTTGATCAATCGGCACCTTAAAGTGCGTGTGTACTCGCTGGATGAATGATTGAAAAGTGCCCATAAGAGCTAGAAAACTATAACGTGTCTTCAAATTGACCCTACGGGTACGAGTAAGCCCATAGGAACCGTCCAGCAATCATAAATATTTGTTTAACTAACATGTGAAGTACCCACAGACAACTTAACTTCAAGATTCTTCATTACTCATCCCTGTACACAACATTACCACGACTTTCCTAGGCAACTTTCTCACACCTTTGAACCCTAGCACCACCAGTCCCTGTGCCTGCGCGGGTTGAAGAAGAAAACTTTCTCAGTAAGAATTTCTTTTCACCTCTTCACCGGCGCGCTGCTGGTTCCCAATCAATTTTATTTGTTTCTCTCATGCCAGTCCCAAATCAAAACCGAAATGATTTCCAAAAGGTGAAGTGCTGTAAACAGAAATCTTTTTCTTTCGTCTCGAGAAATCGTTTGCCTAATTGATTGTAAAGCTGTCATGTTTTCTTTTGCCCGTTTTTCTTCTTTCGATTTCATTCATCGCGTCGATAACATCTCATTCTCTCGCCGTTCTGCGCGGTCCAATCCTTCGGACGTTGCTTTTCTGGTTCTCGCTGAGTTGAACTCGAGCGATCGCGGTGCTCTGGAAACAACAGGTGGAGAAATGGTCTGATAATTACGCCAATTTGCCTCAAATTCTTCTTTCAACATTCTTAATTTCTCAATCACGAGCATCACACGAACTGCGTGATGATCATGATCATCTTGGCCATAATCCGTTGTGTAAATATTTTAAGAAGGCAATCGAATTACCGTTTTTAAGTTGGTCAATGACCATTTGAACGACGCATCCATGCCCCATTGTTTGCTGCCTATTGACTCTCCAAACTCTTTTCCAACCGAAATGCATCGCAACCAGCGCCGCTGCATGTGCGTGTATACATAAATTCTTGTTTAGAAAACTCTTATTGACTTGACGAAGACAATGGACCTGGGAGATTGGATGGAATATCAGTGAAAGTCTGAAGATTAGAAGGCTGAGATGGATTGGAGTTGAGTGAGTCATGAGAAGGCTTTCTAGTGAAGGCATTTTTTGGTGACTAGGTTGTAGAAAAGTTGGGTTTTGAGTGCTTAGTGAATACATTTATGTTTATTGAACGATTATGAGTGCTATAAAGTCAGTTTCTGTGCAATTTATCGTGCTTCATGCTTTTCTCAAGTTCACAAACACCTCAAATGTCTGCACTGACTTCATCCACTCGTCAACTGTCGCACTTAACCCAGTAATCACCCTCACAACGCAATAAAACCTAAATAAAAACAACCTTTGTAACCAGATTACCCTAAGCCACTTCTAATACCTGGGCTTAGGCAATCAGACTTTTTCACTTCTGGGTGGCGAAACAAGAATTGGGTCATCGGAGCCTTGGCTGAAAGCAAAAGTGATAATTGTTAATCTAATCGCTTGTTGGCAGAAAACGGAATCGTCATTTATGGTGCCCGGCAGGTAGAAAAGATGTAGAAACTGTAAATGGCTCATAATGTTTGACGGCACTTCTCTTACCGCACTGACAGTGATTCACCCGAAGAAGTTGTCGTAAAGCAATGAAACTCGATCGACTGGCAATGAAATGCGAAAAATCCATTGAACTGTGATGGATGGCATTACTCGGGCTGGTATCGTTCAAGTTTGCCAGTGAAAGATGACGTCATGACATCAAATCTGAGACAAATAAAGTCACTCTGGTGCTGATAAGCGTAGTGAATTTGAGATAACGAGAACAAAAATAGTAACGAGTGTGGCCTTTGGAGTACAAAAAAACGTTTGCGACTTAGCGCGGGGCGACTTTCCGAGAGAGATGTGCGCTGGCAACTGTTAAATGAGCGGATTTTACAGCTCGCTTGTTCTGGTGTTCACATTTCGCTTTTGTTTCACTCCGCTGCCCATCAGCGCCATGACAACATCGAGCCGCGCACAACATAGACCTAATTTGTTATTCATAGAAAAAAGAGCGAATTATTTTAATGGGGAATTAAAAAGCATGCACGAAACGCATAGAACTCGCCGTGCTGGCAGTGACACACCTCAGAATATGTAACAGAATCAACATTTTTTGTCGAGCGCTTAGCGAAATCGCTGAAGGAATAAGTGCCCGACGAAAAATTGCCTTTTAAAGCGATTAAATCGGTCTCGAGAGATTATTGCGCGAGTTTGTCTCTCGAGATATTCTTTGTTGTCGGTCTTTAAAATCCCATTAAGCATTAAGACTAAGAACTCCCAAAACCGGAGCAGCATTAGTGATAATTAATACATTGGCCATAAGAATCGAAACGAAAACAATGAGCGGAACAATGCGGGAAGAAGTTCTGAGTTAATAATCGATTCGGGCAGGGAATAATGAAGCGATTACTTTGAGGCTTTGGGTGTTGTATGAGATGCTTGATCTTTTATTAGGCTGGGGACGTGCGATGATAACGTCACGCAAGGGTTTTGAATATTTCAGAACAGTTTTAATATTGATTCAAACCTTCGAAGTGCGATCTGGTGTGTTCGGAAATAAAATTAGCTTCCAAAAGTA
The DNA here is from genome assembly GCA_000775305.1 of Belgica antarctica. Taxonomy (NCBI): domain Eukaryota; kingdom Metazoa; phylum Arthropoda; class Insecta; order Diptera; family Chironomidae; genus Belgica; species Belgica antarctica. The sequence continues at coordinate 48,656 of JPYR01000074.1, read as the reverse complement.
ATTTCCAATGTCGACTTCATTTTCGTAGTGTTCCCACTACGCCCAGAAAGTTTTGTAACCAGGGAGAACTTGTAATGACTGTTGCTGGGCAAGTTGTAACAACCAAAAAATTTCTAGCTGATAAGATCATTTACAAACCTTTAAAACTGTCTTCAACATTAAGTTTCACTAAAAACCAGTCAAAATCTAGCACATCACCCCCGCACATCACCCCCGCACATTCCCTATAAATCTCTCAATACATTGAACCATCTCAGAACAGTTTCAATTCCTCCTCAAATCGATTCTTCAACTTCCTGCCGCTTAATTAATTTAAAATCTCTCTTTTTGATTGTACTTAAGCGGTCGAAGAATGGAATTTCGGGTAAGAATCATTTAAACGTTCGTTTTATGATTCATTAAAACTCCACGGGATTGAATAAGAAATATTAGAATTCTCACTGACCGCAAGGGAAGAGAAAAGAAAAATTCTTAATTCACTCAACAAATAAAATTCTTTCTTGTTAAAAGCCGAAAATTGTTCTTTGTTCTCCTTTTGAATTGGAATTCTCTGCCGGATTCTTGGAGTTCACCTGCGTGCAGCGCAGCCACAGGAAAAGATTTCAATGAAAGCGTTCACCTCGTGATGCAATGCACGAAGGAAATGAATGTTTAAATTGAGCAAGAGTTGTAATCAACACACAGCACACCTAATGTCACCTAATAATGGACAATGACGGCGAGCCGAGTTGAATTATGCAAAAGCGGAATTTTCACTCTCGTTCGGTTCTCGTTAATTGAATTTGGCCTTTCTACGAGCATAGACAGGAATAAATGCACGAGTAGTTCCAACATATAACGAGGCAAGTTAGAACGGCACCGAGTGACGTCACCGGTCAGATTGAATCAATTTTTATACATTTCTCGACCAAAATCAATGTCAACGGCTGCAGCGCATGCGGAATGCAGCTAGAAACAAATGTTCAGACGCTAATTGACTCAACAAGTTGGCTAACTCGCCAATTTCAGCCCGCGAAAGATTTTGAAATCGGATCGAGAGTGTAAACAACAAAAAACTTTTCAAATCACGCATCCGCTCAACTCGAATATTAAGTGAGTTTTTGTTTATTAATTTTTTTCGCGGGTTCACAATCGTTTTGTGTAGCCAAGAAATTAATTTTCGAAATTTCTCCCAAATCATTTTGTTTGTTTCAAATCTCGCTTCGTGCGCTGCCTCTTCGTCTCATCTAAGCTTCTTTTTTGATGGTCATCGTTTAAATATTTAAAAAGAAATTTTGCTTTCCGCGCGAAGTGATTTCTTCGTGAACTTGAATATTTTAAGCATCCAACCGCTGTGTGTGGAGAAATGGCAGGAGTGGCGAATTTTGAGGTTGGGTTAGGTCAAAAAGTGATTTGTTTTGAGGGTGTTGTCAGGGTTGAATCATAACTTTGAGATTAGGTTCTGTGTTGATTATAAAACTTTAAGGTTCAGCAGCCGTGGGTTCATCAGAACTAAACTTTAAACACATAATTTATGACCTAGGTACACCAATAATTCAATGTTAAATTCAACCAGCTTCAGTTCTTAGTCTGTTCACAAGAACTCAACGTATACAAACACTTGTTTCACTCTAAAACTAGTTTGGCAGCTCTGAGTCTACGAAAACAACCAAATTTCACCCACCAAAAACTAATCAAGCTTTGAACTCATAATACCATCAAGGTACACCACTCCTGTCCGCTTCATCCATCGCGAATCGATGAGGGTAATTTTCAAGTCGTAAAAAATCAGCCTCCACATGTTAATATGCAAAGCTCGCATCAAATCTGAATGAAAGTGTTTGTTTAGCGGAGAAAAATTTCTTCTCGGAATAAGTTTCTGTCTTTGAATGGACAACAATTTTCGGCGGCGAGCGCGTACGCGGCGGAAAGATGAAGTCGCTTCATTTCAATAATTTTCTAATAAATTATTTCGATTAGACTGGGCCCGATGAAAGTGAAAGATCTTGAAGTGTAAGGCTGGCCTCATCGTCGGCCACGATGCTTTGTTCGCCAAAAATTTCGACGAATTTAGATGCAAAGCGAAAACGGTTCTCCGATAACGAAGCTTTATTTCTCTGATCATTAAGTTTCGCCTAATCTCGACGTGATAATGGAAGCGCGGCTTTCGACTCGAGTGCGATAATGGCTGCGAATCTTTCTAATTCCGCTGATTTACGCAAGTGGATTTTTTGCATGCCAAGCC
>JPYR01000074.1:11948-25941 GCA_000775305.1 Belgica antarctica | reverse complement strand
TTGAGATAATCGCGGTGTTGATGTGGAGAATGTAATTAAGCCTAATGAAAGTTTTTCACTTTTTTTGAAACTTTTACTTAAATTTCTAAACTTCTTTCAAAATTCTCCGAGGTCAATTGCCAATTCTCCGCAGGCAAATATTGCATAAAGGCAGCTGCTTTGCTATATGAGGCGTTGATAATTTGCAACACTCAATCGATAACAAAAGCTAGCAATTTAGCGAAATGACAACATTGGAATCTCCCAAGGCTTTGTCTTTAATTCTCACACCGGGTCGTGAATTGAAGCTTTACATAATTTCGACCCATGCTGCTGTGAATGGGCCTTGTGAAGTGCAAGTGGTATCAATAACCGTGAAAATGGCTGCATGGCAGTTTCGTGGTTTTTATTGAAATCTTATTGGAATTTTTGTTTGCAACGGACATTCCAATAGGATTAAAGCTTTATTCTTATAAGTTTTATGTAGAATATCTAGCTGATATTTCATAAGATTTTTGTCAAAACACTTCAATGGCAGAATTCTTATAAGAGTTTCATTTAAACTGCTGAAAATCACTGTACTTTCAACAAATAACCTTCACAGCAGCCCTTCCACTGAAAGTCCATCGACTTCCATTCTCATTTCGCCAACCGCAGCCGCGACATTCCTCATAACTTAAACTCAAACCTTTATGAATCAATTTCGTGGACCACAACGGAGCTGAATAAACGAAAATTAAGTTTCAAATTGATATGCAGATGAGAAACCTTTTTGAGGCACAGTGTCTAAAGCATATGATTCCATAATGTGCTTTTAACGATGTTGCAAACATTTTTTCTTTAATTATCAAAGAAAGAGTTCAAAACGATGTGTTTCAGAGAAAAAATATTCCGAGAAGGCCACAAAGCTCCAAATCACATGTTTAACGCAAAGAAAAATGCGTTGAGTCAATAAAGTTTAAGAAAATATTAGATAACAGGCTTAATCGGTTTACTCGCGAGTCAAAAAGTAATTTATATGATTTTGGACCACAGCCTGGGCATATTTTATGTAAAGATGAAAGACAACAAACAAACAAAAGCCGCGCGAAATCATAAAAAGCGAACAAAGTGGGTGGGCGCGCGATCGATTCGAGATTTTTCTGTTTTGTTTCAATTTCTTTTGTCTTTCCCAAAGCAACAAAATCCCGAGAAAAATAATCAAATCAAAAATTTGTTGTTTTAGCACCGAATGGAGTAGAAACGGGAACGAGAATGATGGATCATTTGTTTGACATGGAGGCGCTTAATTATATTGTAGATCTTTTATTATTATTTTTCATCTTTTGTTTGTTTTTGTGCTGTTTTCGAATGCTAAATACACAAAAGCTGTGAAGAGGAAATGGCTGAGAAGCTGCTAATGATTTTTAAAGCGCGCTAGAAACTTAAGCGCTCTGACTTACTTCATTTCTTCTTGCATTTGGATTAACGAGAAGTGGAAAGATTTATTATTTTATGATCGAAAATCTTAATTAAGTGCGTCATGGGCTAATATGATGCAAAATTAGTGAAAATGCTGAGGTTAGAAATATGCTTTCTAATTAAATCTTATCACTTCTCGTGCCATCTGAAAGGAATTATGACAGTGACAGTTTGTCTGTTAAGAGTTGATTAAGCACACAAGTTTTATTGCTAGCACTTCTAGCAGCTGCAGTGGAAATATCTATGAAATTTTAACATCAAATGTCGCCACTTTATCATCTGTCTTTGTATTTGACCTCTGACATGACATTTTCTTTGCACAACCCCCGGTCCATCATATCTTTATTCTGTTAAACATTTAAATCCCAGAAAAAGTGTTTTCTCAACAAACATCGATGACGATGACATTATTTTTTGTGACAGTCATCGTTCGTGGACCTCATGGCACAGTTCTACTAAACAAACTTCTTTTTGAGTGTTTTTCTCCGAGATTGAGTGAAAATAATAGTCAAAAATGTTGAATAGAAATGTAAACACTGAGAAAAAAACGAAGTCAAATGAAAAGCAATTTCGTGGAAATGGAACCAAAGATGGAAGAAGAAGTTTTCGTAGAAATTGTTGTCATTAAAACGGTGCGCTCGATAATGAACTTGACAATTGTGAAAGAATAATAAAATGAGACAAAACATTTGTCAATGTCAGTTGCGTTTCCGGGCGTAACTGTTTTCCTACAAAGTGGCAGCAGCGCCAGAAGCAGCTGATACGGGAGGCATTTTATTTCCAGCTTGTATCCATGTCATTGAACACACATCAGATGTAAACCGACAAAACGCCAGCGATTAACAACAGCAAGAGTAGCGAATCGTCAGAGCAATTTTCGATTGAATCACTTTTTATTGCCAACTAATTAAGATCGGAATCAATTATTGATCATTGTGGTGTTTGTAACCGTTTGTGGCTGCTGCAAAACAAAAGAAAGCTAAAAGCGCCAGTGGCGATGCTTTCGACTTAACACTCTAGAGATAATTTCTCTATGAAAGCAAAAAGTTTGCATGGGTTGGGTTTGGGTGCAATTCATTAATAAGGTACCACAAAGTTTTATTTTCTAACTTTTGAAGACAGTTTCATCTAGTAGGGTATGGGTACTTAAATCGGCCTTCGTGCAAACCTAGAAGACTTTTCTCTCTCAAATGTAGAAAATGATCGATCGAAAGCATTTCACGTTTTGAGTCAGATGACAAGACTGGAATGCTGCTTTGCTGACGGCTTCGGTTTCACCTGTTGCCTTCGAAGCGCATTTTTCTCCGCAAATAGAAAATTTAATGAAAAAAATATTTGCACAATTCGTTCAAAATGCTTCAATTAATTACAGCACTTGCTTGATCGTGGAATAAAAGTGAAATTCCGAGCGGTTGTGACCTTAATTTGGAACCACCCATGTTTCAAGGTTGTCCGTGTCGATCTAATATCGAAATTCTGTCGAATGTAAATTAATTAACTTCGTTAAAAGCTTCAATTAATTGTGGAATATTTGTGCGCACGTTGGCAGACGAAGGAAGTCGGTAAACGCATTAGACAATATTAGCTAATGGAAACAAAAACCTGACACCTTCAGCAATCAGGCAGTTGAGCTGAACGCCTCTCACAAATTGTTCATGTAACATTCATCATGACATCAGATCTGATCAACGATTGTGACTGCGGCGCGGAATGTGTTGAAGACTTGAATTAAATTGTTAAACTGATCAACATTTTTTATGATGTTTGTTGAGGTTGCCAGCCTTTCCAATTCCAATTCTCTCAAGTTGTTTTGATTTCCGTCAACAAAACGCTTCAATTCATTCCGATAAATCACAGACAAAAGAAGAAGCCATCAACAGCGTCGGCTGAGCCGAGTGAAACGTTTATTTTGACTCTTTTGGGATGGAACCGCAGACAAAAATTGTCTTTCTTCAATTGTTGACAAACGAGAAGTCAAAAGGGAGATGCGAATGGAAAGATCAAGCGTTGGATTCGAGAAAGACACATTTGAAAATATTATTACACGATTAAATTATGTAAGTGCAACAGGGGTTGAATAAAAGCGATGTTTGTGGGTAGATTTATTCAGGGAATTGAAAGATTTTCTTTGGAAGATGGTTTCTTGCATGATTTAAGCTTCGGATTGTTAGATAGTTTCAAGGTTTGATTGAATCCTATGAGATTTTTATAAACATTTTAGAAATCTAATAAGAAAAACTCTTATTGATCTTAATAAAACGCTTTCATTATTCGTTCATTGGAATCTCATAAGAAATCAGTAAATATTTCAAAGCTTAAAAGAATCTCATTGAAACAATCAAACTTCTGGAATGTTCGAAGCTTTCAACACAGAAATTCTTATAAAAAACCAGGAAGTTCCTTCAATTACCCAAGACTCTTTGGCCGTCACTGCGAAACCAATCCCAAACAGCATTTTTTCTTAGTAAGTCTTTTTCGTTTGAGTGATTTTCGTTGGTGTTTTCAGTTCCACATGCTGCAAGTCTCTGCATGACTCATGTTCAATGGAATGATACGAGCACGAAATTAATTTTAATGCGACAAGACATTTTTTATATCTTTTCTCTCTTGCTGGTGCTGCTTTTTGTGCGACTATGGATTTTCCTGCAATTTTCAAAGGCAAATGTTATGCAACGTTCGTTTTATCTCTGATTCTACCGTTACATGTTTTAGTGCACATGATTTTCCGTCCGTAACTGCACAGCGTATGGTGAACAAAAGCATCGTTTAGACTCTCGCGGCTAATCATCATAAAACCTTGAACTGAAATGGAGCGGTGAAAAATTTAAAAAACAATACATAACGAAAAAGCGATTCCAGAAGCGATGAAACATACAGCAGCCCCCAGCAACATGCAATAAAAAAATTATTTTTGATTGCTCCGTTGCGGTGATGAGCTGTTGAAAATTGCGTAATAGAGACACGTCGTCAATTTAATTTCGGTTCCATCATTAGACACATCCGAGCAGTCGGCCCAGCGCACATCTCCACTCCAAATCCCAATAAATCGTTTACGTCTCTTTCGTTTTTGACTTCACTGAAACTGAAAACGAAATTAAGATGTTTTAAGACTTTTCGTTCCTGCTTGGACGGCGCGTTTCCATTAATTAGCTTTTTACGACTGATGGATCATTAATAAAATTTAATATGAAAACTAATAAAACATTTCGATCAGCTCGCACTGGCCCACATCGGATGAACTTTCATTTACTGGCCGAGTTTTTATGTAATTTCTCGCAGGTTCGGGTTTTTTGTCGGTGACACTTACACCACTCGCTAGATTCCACCAAAAAAACCGTCGAACATGGCGCGAGCAATCAAATGCAAACAAAACGGACCGGGTAATCAGGCGTAAATTATGATCCGATCGGGTTTGCGCCGTTCAGTTCATCAAAACGGTTTCGATAATCAATTTTATGGGCGTTTGTCGGGTGCTTTTCCCACCCATTTGCCAGCCGATCTCATTACGTGGAACAGAAGCTCAGTGAAAACATGAAAAATGCTTTTTCAGTCTCGTTTAATTTGCTCGGTGGAAACCAAAGCTTGCTTTCTTAGTGAGAAGAAATTTTCCGCAAGAATCCGAAACGTGAAATTTTATAGCGCTCGCTGAACCGTTAAGCATAATTCCTCAAATCGAATTGAATCTGTTTAAGGCCTCGCCCGATTCCTCTTCTGTCATTGACCTCCTGACTCTCCCGCCGCCATGCAATTTCAGAATCGCTCGCTTTGCTTGTAATTCAAGTTCAGCGATGCCTTTGATTGAATCATAAGAATTATTCTCGGTGTGTGGCACGTTTGAGTAAAATTTCAACTCATGTTCTTTTTCTTGATTTACAGTTGTGTACGCTGCGAGTCAATCCGTCGAGTCCCGAAGACCACTATCGTGCTGTGTGCCGGGCGTTGGCCACTGAGAGCAGCGAACTGCGGATCTTCCTGACACAAGTCTTCAACAACGACGCCGAATCACTGCGGATCAAAGCCGACGCACAATCGTCGCGGCAAGAGCTGGGGAAGTTGGCCTTCAGTGACTGGGTAAGTTTTCACTCGACTTTGTTTATCACCTCGCACGGAATCAGTTTTCCTTTCCGATGGCAAGCGAATGACAAACAAACTTACACAACTATCAGATGATTGATCATTGAAACGAAAATATTTTCGCTGTTCATGTAATTTCGTTATCTTATCGCGAGTCACCAACTCTGTGTACAGCTACGGTTGCTGTTGCGGTGTGTTTTCCGTCCATTTCCTGAAAATTGAGAGAGAACCAAACGCCACATTCGAAAAAACCTCGAAATCAATTGGCGCAGATAATTCATAAAACTTGTAATTCAGCCACCGAATCAGATGGAAATGAATGTGAACTCGATGGAGTTATTCGATATTAATTGATAACGACTTCCTTCATCGTGTTTACGATCGGTTTCTCTTATTGTCTCTCACCGGAGCTCTTGTTGTGTCGCCTTTTCAGCGAAAGAAATTTCAATTAATCCACCATAATAATGATTTATTTAATCCGGGACGTCAAACACTTTGCGCAACGTAAACTTTTTATTAAACTCGCGAATGATCCATTAATGGGCGGAGTTGATAAGTGACTGACGGGAGAAATTTTTGAGGTTAGGAATGAACATTGAAACATCTTTGAGGTTAGGAAAGTGTTCATTTGGAGTTAAAGTTGGGTCTGAACGGGACTGGAGGTTGACTGTTGACTTGACTCTACAGGTTAACTTGATAATGTTGAATTAATTTGAAACTTTTATGTTTTCAATGTTTCTAAAAGCTAATACATATTTACTAATCATCCATCTTCAGAGCTGCCTAAGAATAATTTGTGACTTGACTGACTCGACTTGACCGGCAAAGTTTTCACAAAAGTCAAGTCTATTGATGACTTGACTCTGTATCACGGTAGTTTTCAGTTCATTATTGCTTCACTTGACTGTAGTGAACATTTAAGTCAAATTGGAACAAGTCAAGTCTGCTGTATACTTGACTCAAGTAAACACACAAGTCGCACCCAACTCTCAACACCTAATCTTCTTTTATTAATTGCTAAAGCACATCTTAATCACATCATTCCGCGCCCAGCCCACCTTTACATCACTTGAACTCGCCTCCACATCCACAATTACATATTTCCAGTTACGCTGACTTCCTTTTAAACTATGCTTCTTTGACTATCAAATCGAAACGAAACGACATGAAATATTATGAGCAGCTCATTTGATAAGAGTTTACAATTGCGTTGTGCAAGAAATTACGGGTTGCGAGCTAGCGATCCGTCTCGCGCGCGTCTCTTCGTCACTTCATGACGAAATTTTTGAAGCAAATGTGTGTTTATGGCCAGACATAGCAAAATATTTAAAGCGTTTTATAATTAGACAACTTTTGCTGCTGCGTGAAGAATAATTTTATGCATTTTGCTTTCGCGTTTTCAATTATGCAATAATTGTGATATTTAATTAAACTGCGATTGCATTCATTTCGCCTTTCTTGGTGCCGTGAACGAAACGTCAGACAAATTACTTGTTTGGCAGCTTATGGAGAATTAAATTAATTAAGAGTCAAGTTTCAATTAATGATGTTTAGTGTGCGAACATTGCATAAAGACTTTTGTTTATTGAAATTCGTGTTTTTTATGAGCGCTTTGATGTAAATAAGAGTGGGCGGTGCAGTGACGTCATGGCTTGGTGACTGTAAAAGCTGATTTTGAGGGAAATGGCTTTGGTTTGAGCTGGGTCAAACGGAACTGTCGCTTGTTTTTGTGTCACTGAACTTTAGAACATTTTCATCACTGACGAACACACCATATCAACCCTGCTGCCATCTAGAAACATGATTTCATGACCCACATCAAATCAAATATTTTAAATTCGCTTTGACGGTCAAAACAGTTTCGCTTGTGCAAAGTAAACATCTTAATTCAAATCGATTTACCTTTCGAGCCATTAAACTACTGCGCTCTGGATGGAAATTGATACAATTGAGACCGAAACACTTTAAGTCATTTTTCCGCGGTTTCGAATGCTTGCAAAAGATATTTTTTCGACCTCAAAGCCAGTAACAAACCGAAATGGAATAGGAATTATTCAATTTTGCCCATCTTCACCATTTCTGCATCAATTTGTATGTTTTTCTTGGTTTATTGAATCAATTCCGAGCCGCCGCTGAGGTAATTTGAAGAGTACTTTTCACTAATTTAACTATCGTTGTGGCATCTTGCGTCTGCCGAGTTACATAAAAACGAAACAAACTCATCTCGGCGCACAATGCTTAATTAAACTCGCAATAAAGAAGAAGAAAAATCTTTTGTTATTCAAATCTTTCAGTTGCATCACTATTTTTCTATGTTGTGATTAATTGGCGCTGAGGCTTGAGATAGTGCTTTTGAAAGAACTTGAAAAATTGGCTGAATATTAGTGAATGGAAAACATTTCATTCAAATCTCGGTAATAGATGATTTCATACAGACTTCAGATCATAATCTGGCAGACAGTTCCCAAAATAGCATAGAAGGGCAGTCCATGTTTGCTTTCCAATTGGATTCCGACAAGGTTCCATTGAATACAGTCTTGTCTTGGTAGAATTGTTGTTATAAATTTCAGAATGAAATAAGTTTCCTATAAGAACAATATGAGGAAGAATTTGAAGTATTTAGTTCTTATTAGAATACAATCTAAAGCAAAACAGTCTTGTTGGAACGGCATTCCATATTCATTAAATCACAAGATTTAGAATAATTCGAATAGATTCTTGCAAGATTCAGTTAAATTACAAGCCAATAGTAGCGGAATTCTTTACATCACCTTCCAGATTACATAACCCAACTGTTTCCAAATCAGTTTCAACAAATTCTTGAAAGATTTATGAAAACTATAAACTCAAAAGTAAATTAATGATCGATTCCATTATTCAACACTCCAGTCATAACTTGTATGATTTCTTGAAGGTTTTCCCATTCTGTCCTTTCATTAAAATCTTTTGATTTTACTTTTCATTTCGTTTCAACGAAAGTCGAAATTTCTCCGAATTGCATTCGAATGTCAAACGAGAAAATGTTTAATTTATTAACATGTTCACGTTGAGTGATTGAAAGGCTCCGATTGAATGCACCTCACATTCGATCAAGTTAATAAGTTTTTATTTTGACGATTGATTGTAAACAAAAATAAGACTGAGAGAGGTTTTCACTTTTCATTGAAAAACTCAACGATCACATAAAAATTAATGAGCTTGGCTGAAGCTAAAAGAATTTCATTGTTGAGACCGGAACTTTCTTCCATTGCGGAATCATGAAACGATGAAACAGCATAAATGAATCCGTAACAATGAAGATCGTACTCGCGCGATGATCTTAATTTCGAAGATTATTCAAGTGTAGAAAGAATAACGAGATTGTTTACGATGATTGCGTGACTTCCCTCCACATCATCATCATCATCAACTCGGAAGGAGATTCTTCAATTTAACATCGCGCTGTTCCCGCTTGTCACAACATCACCAAGTGTCACTGGCGTTCCGTTCCGTCGCAATGGAAGGAAAATTATCGGATTGGAATGCACGAAGAGAAAGAGAGTAACGCTTTGTCGTTAATTAATTTTAATTGAATGTGACATGTGGGCAACGGCAGGCACTTTTCTGGAATCGAGGAAAGATTGCAGAAACGGTAGCAGCGACAACAAATTGATTAAAAAAGGGTGAAAGTTTATGTCAGCGAGTGACACCGCATTAAAATGCACTGAAAACGAGACTGGCAATCACTTTATGCAATGTTTCGCTGCTTGTTTGACAGATGAAATTCATTTTCAAGAAAATGTCGCTCTGCAAGTGACTTGGGACGCTTTAGTGCTGAACAAAAAATGACAAGATTTTTTCGTTGCTTGTTTCCGAAACGCTCGTGTGCAATTTATTTCACAGTCTGATGCGAATTCTGTTTGCCTTAAATAAACATTCCATTTGATTGTTGGAAACAAAAATGTTAAGGCTTGTTTCATGTTTTTTGAGATGTTGGTTTTTTGCAAGTTCTGTGGTTTGAGGAGAAGGGGCGGTTGTAAGTTGGGTCATAGGGAGAGGTTTCAATGAAGGGTGTGTACGAGAACATTTTCTAAAGATCCAGGTTTTATAAAACTTTGAAAATGAACTCAATATAAATTCGTAAACTTTTAAAAATCGTAAATATTTCATTAATATTGAAGCAAAAAGCTTCATTACCGAAGACAGCACTAAATTCCATCAAAAATATGAACTCCTTCTTAGTGGGTAAGACAGTAGCACGGCGTTCCATTCATAATTTGAAATTATCTAACAAAAAACTGTTACAAAACGACTTAATGAAGCCTTCACGGCTTTAAATATCAAAAATCTTCACAACAAAGCGATTTGAAAGTCTCTCCTTCAGTCATTGCATGCTTTATTAACAAAAACACAGAGATTTTCAGTCGAACAGTGTCGTCTGTCTATTGTGGAAGTTTTTTTACGCGGAAAATTTTAATTTCTTGGAATCTTAATCGATATTTCTTGGTATCTTAAATAATTAGTCAAAATTTACGTCACCCAACTTACAATCATCCCCTCCAAGTATCCATGACAATAAGACGGAATGAGACTGCACGTTCTTCTGTTGCGCAATCCCGCGATAATAACAATTTACAATGTATTCTCGGCTATCTCTGGCAGAATCCTAAAAAAAAGCGAAATTGAAAGTGGAAATTGATATCACGAGCCGCGGCTTGGCTGATACGACGGAACTTTTCCTTTTCGTCTCACTCCTTAATTGGCAATTTTCTCGAAGGAAATTTATTTGAAATGTTTTTATGGTGCGAATCGTTGCATAAGCATTCCGATGTAATTAATTAGCGTCCGTTCGGGAGTCGCAGGCGTGGATTTCTATATTTAATTAATATAAATCATTAAAAGCTTCATAAAAAGCGAAAACCGAACTAATTGTAATCCGTTTGATTTCTTCGCGAATCAAAGACCGAGGATCGTCAAATTTGGCGAACGCTCCAAGTACGTATTCTGAATCGACTTAACCTGAATTTCTTTCCTTTTCTTTTCTCCACTGATTTGCCATTTAAAATCATTGAATTCATTTGCTTTATGTTGTGCTTTTTTTCTGCTTGCAATCAGCGAAATTGAATCAATAAATTTTAATGCTTTATCATCGATCGATTGATCGCAGATTGTAATTTTCTTATCGTTAATTAATGGTAGAAACATTGCAGGTTGTTAAAACCTGTGCCGAAGCATGGTAATTACGTTATTAGTTTTCCTGCCTCCTTCTTCAACGTCGCATTGCGCAAATCGCACGACTTTCAATATTTTTTACTGCTATTTTTATATTTTCTGTAGCACTTTTAAAGACTTAACAAATCACCTATGATTGACTTTTAATGTTTTTATGTTGCTCAATGAATAATATTTGGCTTTGCTAATTGCAATTTTTTTTTGCGTTACTCATTTTTGCAATGTTGATCACAGCTTTTAAAGGATTGCTTTGACAGCTAATTTATATTTTTTGTTAATTTGTTTACAAAAGTATTTCTTGACCTTGTTTAAAATGATATGTTTCATGCCGAGAGATGTTATAGTGCGTGGTGAAGTCTTCCGACTGCTGATGGTCGTTCAGAAACTATTAAACGGCTAAGATTGACTCTAAATTCATCGAAATTTTTAATTGCAACATATATTTGCGTGACGAAATTGTGTCTAGTTGAAAAAAAATACTAATCGCATGGACTTCATTTGACAGTCATAAACATTCACAAGCTTCTAAAACTTCTTTAAACTATGCCACTATTGTTGCAATCCCTGAAACTATCTTAAATGAACATTAGTCTTGCTTAAATCCTTTAAAAGTTCACTCTCTACAACCCCCTCCACCACTTACTCCACTTTGTTGTTAGATGGCATTAATTCACGATTCATTTTGAACTTCTCGATAAGCTCCAAGTTTCGAAGAAGGCGAGAGTTATGCAAACAACAAGTCGAAAACAATTGAAAACACTTTCAGCCTACACTAGCAAGCATAAACGGCTCCACATGATTCCATGCACTTGATTGCGAGCGTTTTTTGCTTCTCTTTTTCCGGGCTCGCGATTTGTGTGATTTTTTTGAACATGATTTTTTGTGGAGATCAATAATCAAAGTTCGATAAAAACGAGCGCGCGAGAGAAAAAGTTGCGAAACTTTGGCTTTCGCTGTCAAAAAAGTCCTCAAACCCGTCTCAACGTGATGTCGGTCGAGCGCCGCACATGGAATGTTATGCCGGCGACTCCAGCTTTACGCAACTGCGTGCGCGCAATTGAATCGCGGGAATTAATGAAGTGCACGGGTAAATGTCGATGTTTTCGCCATTCTTTCTCTGCGCGCATTTACAGAGCGCATTCACAATCGTAACAGCTTTGAATTTATGCAAATTTGCCGTGCGCTGCAGATAACGTAATAATTTCCGCTGATTATCGTTCCCGGTGTGCTGCTGACTCTCTCCAGCGACAACACCAGCGAGTGTCGTAAGAAAATCATAAAAAATTGTCCGCGACAGTTCTCGAATCAAACGACAGACACGTGGATTTCTTTCTTTATTTCATGTACAGTTGTTGGACAAAGGACGTCGAGAAATCAAATTCTTCTCTGGTAGCCAGTCTTAGGACAAAGTGCTTGATTAGAACTTGATTTCAACCAAGAAGGCTTGTGGGTATAAACTTCCAACCGAAAAATGTCCGCGGATGAACGGTAAAAATCTTCATCTTGATATCTTGAATGAAATCACGTGATGTTCCACCAAGAAAATTCATGCTGTCGACTGCTACAATGTATGGGAAGCATGCAAACAAATTGTCTCTGCAGGAGGATGTGCTGTGGCCACGCCAAAACCTATTCTCACCGTGGATACGCTGGAAAAAAGTTTTTTGTTGATGTTTAAAGCGCCTGCGGGGAGTTTGCATGACGTTAATCCCGCGAGATCGAGAGGTGAAGTCGCGAAAAATTGTTTTCCAACCCACCTGGGCGCAGATCGACACGAAACTTCAGCAAGTAGCATAATTCAACGTTTTCACCCGACACTTCCAAAACGACGCTTTTTTGTCTTGAAATTAATTTGCGTTTAATTAAAGTTTGTGTTAATTAATGTTGTGTTCCGAAGTACTTCCACTCCATAAATTTGCATGACTTTTGCATTGAAACAAATTTTTTACGCTGGCTGCGCGTTCAAACCGAAAGAGCTACTTTTAAATGCTGTGTTAAATAATTTCAATAAATTTTCATTTTTTCCGCTCGTTCACAACATAAATTCATTAATGCCGGATATTTACTTTTATTGTTTTCTCGCTTCGCAGGCAAGGTTTTGGATGCAAGTCGTTGATGAGCTGCGGCGCGGAGTGAGACTCAAGAAAATCAGCTCGGATCACACGCCAACCGAGTATGAGCTGACACCGTACGAAATTTTAATGGAAGACATCAGATCAAGGTAAGTGACAAGCGCTTAAGAGTTGTGAGTTTGTATGAGTGATAAATTGAGTGGGTGTTGGAGTTGTGTAAAAAATGTAAGGTTCCCTAAGATTCTGTGGAAGTTTGTCAAGCTATCCTAAATATCATCAAAAGCTTGTGCATAAAGCTTCTAAACCAAGAGAAGAGCTTTTTTGAAGCTTTTTTAACCTCAAAATGGCATCTTTAAAACTTTTTAACTTAATATCGCATAATCTAAAGTTTCTTAACCTTAAAAAATCTTGAAACCAGCAATTTCACACTAAACCATGACATAATTTACACACAGCCCCCTAAATCTAACCGTTTATCCGTTGTTTATGCAACTACTTCTACATTCTTTTTTTCCCACAAAGGAAATACAATCTGCGGAAGGTGATGGTGAACGGCGACATTCCCCCGAAGGTGAAGAAAGACGCACACGCTGTCATTCTAGAATTTATCAGATCGCGACCGCCGCTTCGAAAAGTAAGTCAGAGTTGTTTTGTTTTTCCCCTTATCACTTACACAGCTGACAAGTCTTCCTGGTGAACTAAAACAAATTTGTTTTGCTTGTTTTTGGCTAACCACAGGCGACTGATAGGAAGTTGGCACCTTTGAAACGCAATCCATCACCCCGAGAACAATTGCTTGATTCGATTCGCAAGGGCAGAGTTTTGAAACCGGTTGCACAAGGATTAAAGAATCGATGTGAGTACACAAACCTATTAGCATGCAGATTTTGGTTTAGGAAATTTATTTAAATTTGATAATGGCCCATTGAGTACGCGTAAAAGCACTTAAATATTTATAAATGCCTGCGATAAGCTTAAGATCCAGGAAGACTCATAAATTTTGCGATGAACTTTAAGTCACGCGATGAAAAATGACTTCTCCGCCACGCCGTTCCTTTCAATCCGTCGATGATTGATGATTTTTCGATGTGTCTCGTTGTGTGCACCTTGTTGCAAAGCTCATTAAACTGGCTGCAGCGGGACAAGAAGAATGCGTAAAGTACTCAGCATGTGATTTAGCTGTCCGGCAATGGAAA